>PVIH01006629.1:0-73914 GCA_004025045.1 Sigmodon hispidus
TTTTTTTCATATCTTCTTTGAGAGCTTCGATGATCATCAAAAAGGAATTTTTGGTGTTGCTTCCTTCTGTTTCCTCTTCATTGCTCAGTTCAGGTCTTGTATTTGTAAGATTGCCACTCTCTTCTGGAGTTACCATATTGCCCTTTGTATTATTATGTAATTTCTTGCACTGACGTTTGCCCATGGCTTCAGTGGTTCAGGATTAGATGTGTCCTGGTCAGTTGTGGCACTTTGGTTTGTGTGTCTCCTGTCACCTCTCTAGTCAGGGTTCAAATCCGCCCCTCAGAGACCCTTGCAGTTGGTTTGCTCAGTTCACTCAGTTCGGGGTCGCAGTAGGGATCCTTGCAGATACCCTCAACAGCAGCAGGAGCTGTGGGTGTGGCCAGGTGCAGAGTTCAGCTGCCCCCTGCTCCAGAGTGTGCTGGGACGCCACAGAGAGCACCGGTCCTCTGATCAGGGTTCGAATCTGCCCCTCAGAGACCCCTGCAGTTGGTTTGCTCAGTTCACTCAGTTCAGGGTCGCAGTAGGGATCCTTGCAGCTACCCTCAGCAGCAGCAGGAGCTGTGGGTGTGGCCAGGTGCAGAGTTCAGCTGCCCCCTGCTCCAGAGTGTGCTGGGACACTGCAGAGAGCACCGGTCCCGGTGGCGGAACCGGAAGCAATGAGAGCTCAACTCTCCCTCCCAGGCCAGGATACAGGCGCTGAGGCCTGCCGAACCCTCCTCACCTCTGGTCAGGGTTCAAATCCGCCTCTCAGAGACCCCTGCAGTGGGTTTGCTCAGTTCACTCAGTTCGGGGTTGCAGTAGGGATCCTTGCAGATACCCTCAGCAGCAGCAGGAGCTGTGGGTGTGGCCAGGTGCAGAGTTCAGCTGCCCCCTGCTCCAGAGTGTGCTGGGACGCCGCAGAGGGCACCGGTCCCGGCCCACTTAGAAGATTTTAACATGAAACATCAGAGTTGGATCAGCCAACTCCTCAGGCCGGTCTGTCTCTCTGTCCTCAGCCAAAGGAGGGAGGAAAGTCTCTGAACCTCAATTTCATCAGAATTACTCATAAAAGTTATAAATACTTTGATCTGTATTGTCCTTGTTTATGGCTTGTTTAGGCTGCTATGTTCTTGACCCTAGACAAACACTACTGCCAACCAAGGAATGATAAAGGGGGAAGAAAATGATCTTCGCCAGAGGTGAATCAAGTGATGACCATAAAATCAAATACACTGAAGCAACGTTAAATACAATGAATGGATTTATACACAGAACAACTAAGGATAAATATGACACCAGGCCCTGAATTTGAGGGAGAGCAACTCTGGAGCAGGTAATTGGAAGAAATTTGAGAGAGGAAATGTTTTAAGAAACATAATAGAATTTACCTTGTAGTTTTTTGGGTTTTGTTTTGTTTTGTTTTGGCAGAGTTTCAGAGAAGAAAGTCTCTATATAGTTTAAAAGTCATAACAGCATTTATTTGTCAAGATCTTGCTTTGATTTTGGCTAACACAATTCCTAACCACTAACTAACTGCTTATGCCACCTCTATGTCCTAATGTTAATTGATCTAATTCGAAGCAAGCCCAATTTAAATATCAGAAATGTCAAATGCAGACTAGCTGAAATTATGGGCTATTCTGGCTGAATGAAGCTATTAACTAGTCAGCCCTGAGGTCATATACTCACAGGAAACATAATACAACTTTTTTATATAATTAGAAATATGTATTCAATTACATATATAAACATTCATATATTATATTATACTAGTATGTTAATATCTACTTGTATATGTATTAAGAAATAATTTAAGTAAAGAAGCCATGAATTTTATTCATACATAGAAAGAAAACAAGAAGTGAGTACAAAGGTTTAGAGGAAGCAAAAATAAAACAGGAAATACTGTAATTATAACTTCAAAATGCTTTATAGATTTAATTATTTTTAAAAACTTTTAGGAACTGTTTATTAGAACTGACTATAATGAATTACTTGACATTTTTATGTTATTGTTTAAAAGTAAGTGCCTTCAGAGTATAGAATAGAATGAGACCAGTTATAAATGATTAGTTGGAAAATTTGATTAGAATTTTAATAGCAGTGATTTCTGCTACTTTTCTTTCTACATGAAAAGAGGAATTAGGTATTTCAGAAACATATCTCTGTACATGGAAGTCTCCAAAATAATAAACTCATGAAATTGTGTTCTAATTCCATATGTGTGACAAAATGTTTGGTTGCTATCTTGCTAGATAGTGTGTTCATCCAAGATCAAATATAAACAAATGTTTTAAGTGAGAATTCAGTTTATATGTCAATAACACAAACTCATGTGAAATATTCTTCCACTCACAGAAGGGGTACTTTCAGCTGTGGGTTACCTTGTCTGGCAAAAGTAGCACACAAGCACTTTGTCTTTAAGGCTATCAAAAATGCAGGAGATTTCTAGCACTGTTGTTGAAAGTCTGTAGATTTGATAAGTTAATAGAGGCTTCAAATAATACTGGTTTGAGAACCAAGAGAAGACAATGTTAAGGTTCATTATTAGGTACTGAAGATTAATAGTATTAAATATTAGCTTGTAATTCTTCATAATTCTCCAATTCAGAAGTGGGTCATTATTTACCCAATCAACTGACATTGAAATCAATTACCTTTACAAATTAGATGCATCCACAAGTATTGATTGTACAAATTTCTTATTTATCATAAGAAAAATACCTGTGACTTCTTTTATACTTTGGCTTTACTACCCAGAATTAAGATAAGCAACAAGTATTCTTAGCAGTCATTGCTGTGGTAGACACATCACCATGATTGCATGTTTTAAAATAGGATAATAAAACAATAAAAAGCAACAACAAAAGCAAATGGGTAATTTCCTTTAGTCCAAAATATTCTTAAGAAAAAAATAAACAGATAAAAAGCAATTATTTCATGACAACTTTCCAATTTCATTCAAGGCAAAAGTCTCACATGATTAAATTTTACGTAGGTATTTATTCATAAACACTGTACTATATGAGTTACAGTGCACGTAAACTCTAATTTATCTATGAAAGAACATGGTAGATAGCTATGAAAATGACAGTGAAAAAATATAGTTTTTCAAAGGAAGAGAAATGTTTATAAAGCATGAATTTGCCTTATCTACAATCCAAATAAAGAATCTGTCTTAATGATACATGTTTATTAGTATGAAAGCAGAATGTGTATTATTTTTGCTCATAGAAAACAGCATGAAAGGTATCTGTTGTTAAATCGATTAACAATCAGTAATAACCAACATTTAGGACAATAATATGAACTCTAACTTCTACTCAGAAAACTACTCAAAGTCACTGAAGCTGTTTGAGGGATAATAAGGAATATAAAACTTTCAGGTGTTCCACATGGAGGCTACAAACTCTGCAGTCATTACAACCCTCAACTATACCAAACCATTTCCTGAACAGTTGCAGTGAAGTTAATGGAGAATCACTTTGAGAAAGAAGGTTCTTAAGTGTAGCCTAGAGCCATAAACCTTTAGAAGCAAGATTAGTAGGCAATTTTTGGTCTCATAGTTATAACCTTTATGGGTGATTTCACCTGGAATTTGGCTCCTGCTTAGCTATATCTAGGATTCCTTCAAACACCTGTGCACCCGAGGTTTGCTACAAGGGTATCATTGCCATTTTCAGGAGATGAATTAGGCCAGCTGTTTTGGAATTGGTAAGGGATCTATTTGAGAATGAAAAGCCTAGGAAATGACAGGGAGGGAGGAAGCAGAGAATCTAGTTAAGAAGTCATGCTTTTCATGTCACAGAGATGAGCTTTGCATTCCCTGAATTGTCGTTTTGAATTCCACCTTGAAATAGCAGAAATACTGAATTCCAACGGAAAAACACCTGTTCCACCTTCAGGGCAGGCTTTGGGGCAGTAAACCTTTTGGATACAATTCATTTATGTCTGCTAAATAATTAGGGAGTCAAGTTTTCTTACTGATTTCCACTCCTAAGGGCAAGGCTAACTCTGCAATCTGAAGCAGTTCATATAATTTAGAGTAGAGCTTCTGACTAAAGAAGTCCAATATCATTCAAATTTGGGAAAAAAAGCAATGCTATTTTGAACTTTATAAAAATTTTCAACTCTAAATTAATAAAATGCTCTCATATGCATTCATCTGCCTTCTGTAGCTGATGTATTATTTTAAACACAGAAAATAAATTGTAACACCTATCATATTCAGTAGGAAGCTCGTATTCTAGATCACATTATTTATTTCATACATCTTTTTTTATTTTAAGACACTTAAAGCTTAGAAAAATATAACATATATTTTTATGTTTGTAGATTGTCTAAAATTTTTAGTCCACAATATATTTTTGACTCTCAGTATAAAATATAAATGATCTATATATCTTGAACAATAAATAATTAAAATTTTGAACTAGGTAAATTGTTTAAATATAAAATCATGTGACAAATATTATATATATATATATATATATATATATATATATACCGATAACCTATAATTGAAGAAAAGCAGTGACTGTCCTATAAAGTAAGTACTTCTAAACACTTTGTATACATTGGTGGCATTATTCAATATAACAAGCACATCTGAAACATTGAATAGTCAGTTCTCTCTCACTGTAAGCTTAGGATAATATGTATAACACACTCAGAAATTTAATCTCACTAGAATCATATACGTGAAGACAGTGTAACGGACAACCCTTCAAGCATACTCTAAGAATAGATATAGTAAATCTGAAAGATGATCACAGGGTTACTTCTTTTCAAACTTGATAAACAATTATATAGTGGGGCACATATTTATTAATTTTCCTCAATTGTTTTTACTCAAAGTTTCTTATGGTTTCATTAAAACATATTTAATATATAAATTATACTCAATAAATGATTATAGGAATATATAATATCATTGTGATACTTTGAGAAATATAAGACAGGTCAAATGGTCATGTCATAGAAGAGTGATGGAGATTATAAAATTAATTTTAAAAACTTTTATCAAAGCATTTTAATAACATGGCTTAATTTATACAAATTGTCATCTAATTAACATGTCCAATAACAAAAATTGAGATATAGAGAAAAACTGTGATAGTGGATCAAAGGAAAAATATCAAATTCAAGATTTCAGAAAATGGCTACTTAGTACTAGCTTTTGATGTTAATTTAATTTTTTTGTTGTAATCATTCATTTTTAATTAGTAACAATAAGACATGGTAGATTGTGCAAAGAATAAGATAAAAAATAAAAAGAATATATGATGATAAATAAGATTATATTTTATTTTAATCTCAGAATGTAATTCTGAAATGTTTTAAATATAATTTTATGAACTATTATATTTTGGCATTATATTCCAGTATTTAAGAACAAAATGTAGCATCACTGTGTATAAATAAATTATGTTCAGATGGCATCCTTCTAGTGATTTGGAGTAGCTCTTTGCAAATTTTTTACAACATATTTTGGTCGTATTCATCTCCTCCTCTAATTCTAAACAGAACCACAACTTCTATCTACCTAAAATTTATTATCATTTTCTTTATTATGTGTTTGTTTGTGTGGATGTCTGTGTTGTGTAATATATACCATACATATATATATAAATACATATCTATGGTATATATATACACATGTGTGTGTGTGTGTGTGTGTGTGTGTGTGTGTGTGTGTGTATTGGATAACCAGTTACAATACTTGTTCCCAGGAAAGATTATTTCCTCTCAGAAGTCATCAGCTGCCTGCATCTCTTTTTCTAAAGGTGGGCCCTAGTGAGATTTCCCTCTATCCATATTAGCATGCCACCTGGTTTCATCATTGCTTATGTTTCTTTAAGCAGCCAAAATGTTGAGACTTTGTGGATGCTGTTTCCTTTCCTATATAGAAGAGACTCTCATAATCAATGACTTGACAATATAGCTCTTACATCTTTCTACTCTTTCTTCCATGATCTTCTCTGAGCCTGATATAGGGCTTTTAGTGTAGATGGATCAATTTAAGATGTGCACACAGTTATCTATTGTTCTCTATTTGACCACTTGTAGATGTCTGTGTGTGTCTGTATATGCTGCAGAAGGAAGTTTCTTTGGTAAGGAGGCCACTAAGATAAAAAATAAATAAATAAATAAAAATAAAAAAGAAATTCAAAACAAAACTATACTAAAAATTTTCTGACTTAACTTCCTGGGACCTGAAAGTTCCAGCGATGTAATTAAATTTGTTTTGAGTTGTTCATCTAATGCTGCACAGGAAGCCTACACTCAAGAGTGGTTTGTTTCCATAATGAAACTCCCTTGGTAAAAACTACTTGTTCATTTATTTGTGGTTATCAGTTGGGGTTAGGAATAGAGTTCTGTGCTGCTCTAAGAATCTGTCTGTTGAAGACCTGAGCAGGCCCCATGCATGTTGCCTGAGTAAATAAGAGTTCACATATCAACAATCCTGTTGACTCAGGTCCTATTTTCCTTGATGTTCTTCATCCTCTCTGGTTCTTACATTCTGTGTCTTCTTCCACAGGGTTGCCTAGGCCTGAGGAGAAGTATTTGATGAAGATATCTGTTTTAGAGCTGTGAGTTCCAAAGTCTGCACTCTCTGCACAGTGTCTGGCTGTGGATTTCTGTATTTGTTCTAACCTGCTGCAAGAGGAAGTTCCTCTGGTGGTGGTTGAGAATGGCACTGATCTATGAGTATAGAAGACTGTTATTAAGTGTCAATTTTTATTGCTATGTACCTTCAGGATGACAACAGTGTTTGATTTTCTCCTTGGTCCCCCTGCCCTATTGAGTTCAAACAGAAATGGGTTCATCTAACGTAGTGGGCCTTAATTCAAATCAGACACTGGTGTGCTACTCCCACAAGCTTTGTGTCGTTATTTCACCAGCCTATCTTTCAAGCTGTTTGCTTTTGTTGATTGAATGGTTTGTAACTAGGTTGCTATTTGCCTTTTTTTTTTTTTTTGCAACATACAGTGTACCTTTCAATACTATGTATATCATTGGGTGATGGTGTCATGTAGATATCAGCTCATCTTATCCATGTTCCATGGGATGTGTACATATTATGTTTAGCAGTAGGGCCTTACTATCATTTTGATAAGAGCCTAGCTTATTTGGGATTTCAGAGGAACAAAAAACTGAAATAGAAGTAACCATTTCCAGTATTGGAGGATTCATTTGAAAACAAGAGATGTGTATCTGAGGCTTCCATCCAGGACTTGGTAATCACTCAAAGTGTATTTACATATAAACATTTATAAATATTGCATGTAATTTTATGTAAGCATAACATAATATATTTTTTCTATAGCTTTTTCTAACTTCTTTGTAGAAGTTAGAACCCCAACCCCCACCCTGTATTGTCTGGCATCTCCCCTCAGTAGTTAGATTACCTCACTTCCAGTGGCCTTTTCCTTTATAGCACCTCAGTTTCATCTCTAGAACACTTTCACTGGGGCACCACTACCCATATAGTTTCCTGATTTATGCTGCTACTCCAGGCCACATTCTTATCATAAAGGATAAGAGTGAACCTATGGCATTTGTTTCTCCATCTGAATTGTCTCAGAGTGAAAACAATACAGTATAAAATAAATTCCTAAAGTAATGTTCATAAAATGTTTTATTACTATCATAGTTATCTTCCAAGCATTTTCAAAGAGATACCGTTTGATTTTAAATAAAAATACATGCACAGTTTCTAAAATAACTGTTGAACTTGGCTGATTTTGTTGCATATAGCTAATCAGTTTTTTTCCTCCATCAAGATACACCATGGAAATATTGTTGTTATAACAAATGAAATATCATTCTAAATAAAGCAGCTTAGTTTTATGATCCAGATCCTGTTGCTGGCTATTGTTTTGTTTGTTTTTTTTGTTAAGCTGTTTAAAGATGACCTGCTGAGATAACTAGAGAATTATTAACAATGACTTTGATTGGATAAGTCATATGTTAAATACATTTACAGCATTTTAATCCCCAGCTGTAGGGGAAGAATTTTTGAATTTACAATGTGGTAATTCTACCTGAAAACATGTAATTATTTGACATTATTTTAAAATACTCTCATTTTACATTTGGTAAAATAAGAAATCATATTTTCCTCACATCAACATAAAATATGATGAAGTTAAAAGCTTTTTCCCACAAGAAAATTCTTTAATAGTCTCAGATGGTTCCCAGACCAAAATATGTGTTCAGTATTTTTCTAAAACCATACAACCTAAACATTTGCTATGATATTTCATATTATACAGATACTTATTTAATGCAATAAAACAAAAACACTATAAATTTTCTGTTACATTATGTGATGAAAAATAAAGATTGAATAATGATAGCTTGAATATATTTTGATTTCTAAAATTAAATTTTGTGTCACAGCCTGACAAAATTGATCCATTTACCTATTGATCAAGTGTCTGTTTACATTTTTTTAAAAAATTCATTGACATGAATATATTTAGTGTTTTGAGACCTACAGCCACTTGGCGTTTATTCTCAAAACTTCAAAATATACCACTAAGTTTCTAGGTTACTTTTGAAATTGTATTTTATGAAATTATAACAAATAGCCTAGGGAAGTTCTCATCTGTGTGCAGGGAATATTTAATCCCAAGAACAGATGTGAATCTCTCAAATTTTCAGCCATCTGCAATTTGGAAAATACAGATGCTATTCTTTTCATAACTCCACTTTTGCTCTTGCACCTGTTTGTGGCTACATGTGTGAAGATGATGGGTACAAAATACTATGGCAGAGTTCAATCTCTGGGCCACATATGGAAGAAGAAGATAACTCAGTACATACAAGTTGTTCCTTACATATAGTGGCTCAAAATTGCATTATTAACAACATATATGGCTTAACTTAGATAAAATTCTTTCATATCCCAGGAACACTATCTCACACAGAGTAGAGACATTTATCAGTGTATTTATATATCCTAGATTTTTTGTCTTACTTTACTTTTGTGGTATTCAATATTTAAAACTCTCAGAAGCAGAGTATTTTTGAATCATATGTGCAGAATTATTCACTGAAATTGAGGCAAAAAATAATGTTTTTAAGTCTCAAATGTAAGTCATAAAGATCCTTATATATCATAAACACAAAGAATTTGTCCTTTGCAAAAAGAATATCAGAAGAACTACCACCAGAGGTTTTGTTTTTTTTTTTTTTTTCCCCTTTGTGTATCTCTGTTTTTGAAAATTAGAGTGGATGTTGTATATATTAATTGAAATTAGGTAATTGGCAATTGAAATTTGGACATTTCACCATCTTCATAGAACTTTTAATCAACAAAAGAATAGTAAGCTAAACTCAGTGCTAAATAGATATTTATGTTTTCAAACAGCAACAAAAGAAAATCATAGAAATGTTCAGATTATTTTTATGCAATTCTGAATAGAAAAGTTCAAGTGTATAATATCCAAATAGATACATAAATATTAGTGAGTTGAGTTAGTGTCACTCTTAGTGCTAGAAACTAATTGACTAGCTCAGTTGGACTAGTAGAGTCACTCTGACAAACTACTGGTTGCCGTATTTTCATTAAGGAACCTTTATCCTGCCACTCTCTCTGTTTCTAGGCCATCGTAAACTGTAGTGGTCAGCACAGTTCTGCTCATCATTCTGCTCCTAAAGCCAATTGAAATTTTAAACATGTAATATAATCCATTTTAGTAAAGTAGGCAACAGAGCTTTTCTGTTTTTCTAGTTCAGGAGTTAATATTGGTCATTATTTGATGTTAGAATAGAGATAAGCTTTTTTAATTACTATGAAAAAAGTCATATGTTTTATCCATGTATCCCATCGTTCAGGTTCCCCTTCCCTTCCTGCCCCTCCCAGCCATTCACTCTTCTCTCCATCAGTTTATCTCCTCCCCAGCAAGGGCAGGAGGTCCCAAGGTGGCTTAGTTCAGCATCCACTCCAGGCAGATCCACTTTCCTCACCCCAACATCAAGACAGAATTGGCCGGTGGTAAGTTTAATATTCTTCTATGGATGGTTACACAACTAAAAGGACTTAGGTGGCTTGTGGAATGTGATGATGGCCAGTCAGAAGGAGGGATGGAATTTAATGTATACAAAGTAAAAGACAGATCAGGGAAGAAATAAGGAAATGCAGAAAATATATATGCTCTAATAATTAACCAAATATGAAAAAACTCTCCTGTCTACTTTATCCTGTATCCATCATTGATTAGCCACCAATTATTACTTTGAAAACAATGTCCCAGGCTCAGGCTTAGCAGTTGTTATTTATGCTTTTATCTCGCATTCCTAAAGTCCAATTAGCTTATTTATATCTCTTCACAGTAAGAACAGAAATTATGATGTTTTATTTTTATTTATTTTTTTAGTGAGCAGTTTCACTCTATAGGAAGAAGACAAAAAATAATACTGGTGTCTAATGTGGCATGCTGCTGCTCTAATTCTATGTCACATGTGAAGGAAATTCCTGAGGACTTCACAAGCAAAGTGAAATGTATACTAATTAGAAATGTGGAAGTTTTACTGTATCTGTTTTTAAACTGTGGCCTTTAACCATTTACAAAATGCCATGCAGTTGAAAAGACAACCTAAATTTGGTTGTTCTCAGGATTATTGAGTGTTTGAATCCAGATAGAGAAGGATAGTTTTATTCCCTCTATCTATTTGTATTATTCTAGAATAAATAGTTTATATCCAAGTAAATTACTCTTAGTATTCATCTCTGTCGATTGACTCTTTTCCTGTCAGTATCTACTTCTGTCATTCCGCATCCAGTGTGAGATAGGGCATTCATTGCAGCTGGTGAATGCCAGGCCAGGGCCTCATCTGAAAGTCAAATCTAAGAGCTTGAATTCAGATAACATAGATTTTAAACATCCATCTAAACAATCTCTCATATGCTGATGGCTTTCTTCTAACTTTAGCAGAACATTTGAATATTAAATCAATTTACAGAGTTTTAGAATCAATATGATATAAAAATGAAAATTCTTCTGAAACATTGTTCAAAACTTCAATAAAGTACAATTTCACATATAGCATATGAGAATAACTAGAAAAAATCAGCTCAGTAGCTAGAAAGCTGTTTTACTAAGTGTAAAATTAAAACTTTTTACTAAAAAATAACTCACAAGCATGCTGTATGAAGGTCTTCCCAAAGAAAGATATTGAAAGTTATCTAATATCAAGCATACAGTACTGAGACTATATACTTATAAATTAATGTTATATAAACTGAGGAAGTTGTTCACACACTCACATATACAGATTAGATAGATAGATAGATAGATAGATAGATAGATAGATAGATAGATAATATGTATAGATAAGAAAGATAAACATGTTATACTACAAAAAGTTACCCAGGCATATAGCATAAGTAAAGTATGGTTTAATTCAAAATGTAACAGTTAGCTAATAACAAGCCTGAGCTATTCTCTGTGATAATTATTGAGTCTCCATGTTGGATATTTGGAAAGTGGCAGGTGCAAAACATAAGACTGCCAGTCTGCCTACAAATGGCACCCAACGTGGGGAATTTACATAAATCTTAAGAGAATTGGGATAGGGTTCTAGATATACAGAAATGGAGATAGACAAAGTTTCTTAGTCTCATATCTCCCATACTGGCTATAATGCAGAGAAATATCTTCTAGCCAATGTCTACAGACTTGAACTTGTTCTTTGGAGAACTAAGAAGAAACATTTTGGAATTTTGATGTGGATTGTATTTAATCTGTAGATTGCTTTTGTGAAATTTACCATTTTATTGTGTTGGTCCTATCTACTCATGACCATGAAAGATTCCATTTTCTGATATTTATTCATTTTCTACTTCAGAGACTTAAAGTCCTTGTAACATAGGTATTTCCCTTGCTTGGTTAGATTTTTCACAATGTACTTAAACAAAAATTTTGTAAAGGGAGTCCTTTTACTGATTTTTTTAACCTCATTTATCATTTGTATATAGGAGAGCTACTGATTTTTTGAATTAATATTTTATCCTGCCACAGTATTAAAGTATCAGCTGTAAAAGTTTCCTGTTAAAGTTTTTGTGGCCTCTTATGTATAGGATCATATCATCTGCAAATAGCAAAAGTCCAACTTTTTACTTTCCAATGTGTATCTGCTTGATATCCTTTGTTGTTCTAGCTAGAACTTAGAGTGCTATACTGAATATATATGAGGAGACTGGGAAGTCTGGTCTTGTTTCTAATTTTTATCAAAGACCACAGCATAGATGCAACTACACAAAATCTGATAGAAGAGAAAGTAGAAGGTATTCTTTAAAATACAGTGGTACAAAAGATCACATCCCAAATATAACACCAGTAGCACAGATACTGAGATCAATAATTTAATGAGATATCTTGAAACTGATTAGTTTCTGTAAGGCCAAGGACAGAGTAAATTTAAAAGAAATGGTAGCCTACAGAATGACAAAAGAAATCCCACATCTGACAAAAGGTTGATCTCTAAAATATATAAAAACCCAAGAAAATAGAGATCAAAATAATATATTATACAATTAAAAATAGGCTACAGATTCAAATAAAATTCTCAATAGAAAAATCTCAAATGGCTGAAAGACATTTAAGGCATTGTTTAACGTTCTTAGTCATCAGGGAAATGTAAATAAAAATTACTCTGGGATACTAACATATACCTGTTAGAATGGCTAAGATTAAAATCACTGATGACAGCTTATGTTGGGGAAGATGTGGAACAAAGAGAACCATCTCCATGGTAGGAAAGTAAACTTGTACAGTAATCTTGGAAATCAGTATGGCAACTTCTAAGAAAACTTAGAATCAATATACCTCAAGACCCTATGATATTACTCTTGGGCATGTATACCCAAGAGATACTCAGTCATACTATAAGGACACTGGCTCAAGTAAGTTCATAGAAACATTACTTATAGTAGCCATAACCTGGAAACAACCTAGATGCCCACTAACTGAAGAATGGATGAATAAAATGTGATACATATACACGATTAATTGTTACCTGGCATTAGAAAAAAAATAACATCATCAACTCATAAGTAAATAGTGATAGTGAATACTATCCATGATATAAAGATATATCAAAAGATAACCAGACTACAACCCACAACTCTAGAGTAGCTAGCTACCAGGAGGACTCTAAGAGGGACATAGGCATCACAATGGGAAAGGGTAAATAGATGAGATCTCCTAATAACTGGGTACAAAAGTGAGCAATTAAGAAGAGGAGATGAGGTATGCAAACATGAGAAAACAAGATGGTTGAGCTGGAAGAGGGTTGGGTAAAAAAGTAATAAAAGAGATTTTTTTTATTTATTATGAATAAAGTCTCATTTTTTATCCATGTATCCCCTTGTTCAAACTCCCTTCCCCCTCCTGCTCCTCCCAGTCACTCTCTTTTCTTCCCATTACTTTATCTTCTCCCCAGCAAGGGCAGGAGGTCCCAAGGTCCCAAGGTGGCTTAGTTCAGCATCCACTCCAGGCAGATCCACTTTCCTCACCACAACATCAAGACTGGGCCAGGTGTCCTTCTGGAGGGAGTGGGATCCAAGGTGAGAGTCCAAAGTGTTTCAGATCCCAGGCAGTGCAGTGGTTGTGGTTTGCAGCTTGATAATGCTTTGCTTTTTGTTTAAAGTCCACTAATGAGTGAGTACATCCCTGCTTCTCTTTCTTGGTTTGTGATACTTCGCTCACGAGGATATTCTCCAAATAGAGGGAGACATCATGGGGTTAGGAACAAAACCCAGTGCTAGTAAAGTTCCCAGAAATCCACAAGGATTAGACTACTAGAAGGAGTTAAGACAGTGCCTGAGCTGGCCTACCCTGATAATCAGATTGGTCAATACCCTAACTATCATCATAGAGATGTCATCCAGTAAATGGTGAGAGCAGATGCACAAATATATACCCAAGCACAGTCTAAATTCTCAAAACATAGTCAAGCAAAAGGAAAAAGAATTATCTGAAGGGGTTGTAAAGATTATGATGGGATAATCTATAGAGACAAGAAAAACAAACTAGTGGAATTACATTAACTTCAGACCATCAGTTGGGGAGACCGCACAGGACAAAACTAGATCTTCTGCATGAAAGTGACTGTTGTGTAGCTCGGTCTGTTTAAGTGGTTCTTTGCAGTGGTATCAGGAACAATTCCTGATGCCTGCTTTGTGGAGCCTATTACCTATGGTGGGGCACCATGCACAGAGGGTGGATGAGCTTGAGCATGTCTCAACTGAGTATACCTAGTTTTACTGACTCGCCATGGAAGGCCTTACCCTTTTGGAGGAGAATATGGGTCAGACAGAGTGAGGCTGGGTGAGGGGCAGGAAAAAGGATGAGAGTGGTTTCTGTGGTTGATATATAAAATAATTTTAAAAGTACTTAAATAAAAAATGTTAACTAAATTTACAAAACAAAATAATTTTGTTACTGTTTGTACTCTAGTAATTTTAGAAATAGATTTAATTTTTTCTTGAAATCAATATATAATACATACAGCCCTTTCTTAATCTATAACCAAACATTTGTGTCGTTCCTGTGCTTGCAACCTCAGTATGTATGAATGAATGTGTGCACTCACTGTGTTATGAAGGCCTGCTTGTTTATAATTTCAGGAGTTTAGCCCATTTTCATCATGGAGAAAAGGCAGGCAGATCACAAGCATATGGTGCAGTAGCTGGGAGCTTATACTTTTGTCAGAAATTACAAGGTAAATAAGAGAGAGGAGATTGGCTTTGATGGTGGCTTTTGAATCCAAAACTTTGCCTAGAGTGATACTCTTACCCCAACAAGATCTCACCTCCTAATACTTCTTCAACAATCCATTAACTGGGAACAAAATTTTAAATATATGAATCTATATGGGTCATTCTATTTCAAACTATCATGATTGCTAACCTTAAATGCTTATTAATAGGACATTTTCCAGAAAAACACTTCATGTCACATGGTTTTGGGAATTAGACTAGGTGAACTTGATATATCTTTTGTAATTCTTTATGTGAAGTGAAGTAATTATATTTAAGATAAAATAAAGGCTCTTGTTAGCAACTGTCTTGTAGTAAATGAGCAGGATTTTGTGTTTTTTTTTTTTAAAGAAATACAATGGCCATCTGTTTTCTATTCCACTGAGAATAAAACCAATGCAAGAGAAAATTCTGTCTGAGAAAGAGAAAGTAGGGTTACATGTTGGGGAAAAAAAATCTTATTGATACTAAGGGTTGTTTAAATACAAAAATTTTAGTATCTAGGGAGTGTGTGTGATCTTTTCCTCTGAACATCAGTAAGAATAAGGCAGAAAAACATCTGTGTTAACAGCATAGTCTCTAGGACTGGCTGAAAGATGGTACTGGTTTAAGCACTCCCTAGAGAAATCTTTCAGTTTATAATGATATGTACATCTGGAAAATGAAAAAGATTTTGAAAAATGTGCAGAACAGGCTTTTCTTAAAAGGAACATCTTAGTAGACTCTAGTATTTTAAACAAACTAAATATTACACTCTGAGGTGGATATGTTGAGGTTAAGATAGTCAAATCTGCTTCTCCCAAGAGTTTAAGGACATTTTCAAAATATAATAAGATATTGTTTCAAAATCACTTAATGAAAGTAATGTTTCTTAATTTTTTTAGCCTTCTTTTTGTTGTTGTTTGTTTGTTTGTTTGCTTTTTTATTCTGAATAGTCACTTTTTCTATCTGTGTATATCCTTGTTCAAAGTCCCTCCCTCCCCCCACCTCTTCCAGTCACATGTTCTATACAACATCTCACAAACACCTCCCCAACAATGGCAGGAGGTCCCAAGGTCCCAATATGGCACAGTTCAGCTTCCACTCCTGGCAAATCCAGTTTCCTCACCCCAATATCAAGACTGAGTCAGGTGTTCTTCTAGACAGAGTGGAATTCAAGGTGCCACTCCCAGGTGTTTCAGATTCAAAGCTGTTCAGTGGTTGTGGTTTGCAGCTTGGTCATGCTTTGCTTTTTGCTTTTTTGTTTAGAGTCCATTAATGAGTGTGTAGATCCCCTGCTTACCTTTCTGGGTTTGTGATACCTTGCTCAGGAGGATGTTCTCCAAATCCATCCATTTGTCTGCAAAATTTAGGATATCATTTTTTTCTTACTGCTGAGTAGTATTCCAATGTGTAGATGTACCACAGTTTGTTAATCCATTTTTCAGTTGAGGGGCAGCTAGATCGTTTTAAGGTTCTTGCTATTACAAATAATGCTGCTATGAACATAGATGAGCTAATGCCTTTGGAGTGTGACTGTGTGTCTTTAGGGTATACACCAAGATGTGGTATTGCTGGATCCTTGGGGAGATTGAGTCTGTGTTTTCTGAGAAACTGCCATACTGCATTCCAGACTGGCTGAACAAGCTTACACTCCCGGCAACAATGGAGGAGTGTTCCTCCTCTCCAGCATAGGCTGTCATCAGTGTCTTTTCACTTAACTAATCAGACAAGTATAAGATGGTATCTCAAAGTTGTTTTCATTTGCATTTCTCTGATGGCTAAAGATGAAGAGCACTTTTTCAAGTGCCTTTCAGCCATTCATAGTTCTTCTGCTGAAAATTTCCTCTTTAGTTCAGAACCCCACGTTTTGTTTGGGTTATTGAAGGTTTTGGGCTCTAGTATCTTTATATATTTTAGAGATCAGTCCTCTGTCACTTGTTGGGTTTGTGAAAACATTTCACATTCTGTAGGCTGTCGTTTTGTCCTATGGACAGTGTCCTTGGCTTTACAGAAGCTTCTCAGTTTCAGAAGTTCCCACTTATTGATTGTTGTTCTTAGTGTCTCTGCCAATGGTGTTATATTTAGGAAGTGGTCACCTGTGCCAATTTGTTTCCCATTTTCTTTTCTACCAAATTCATAGTGGCTGCGTTTATTTTGAGGTTTTTGACACACTTGGATTTGAGTTTTGTGCAGGGTGACGGGCTTGGATCTATTTACATTTTTTACACACTACCATCCAGATATGCCAACACCATTCGATAAAAATACTACCTTTCTTTTATTGAATATTTTGGGCCTCTTTGTCGAAGACCAGGTATTCATTGGTTTTTTTGGGGTTAATGCTAGGATCCTCAATTCAATTCCATTGATCTTCAAGTCTATTTTTTTTTTTTTTTTTTTGCCAGTACCAGTACCAGGCTGTTTTTATTACTGTAGCTCCATTGTATAACTTGAAGTTGGGGATGGTGATGCCTCCTGAGGTTCTTTTGTTGAGTAAAATTGTTTTGGCAATCCTGGCTTTCCTGTTATTCCAAATAAAATTGAGTATTATTTTCTCAAGTTCCGTAAAATATTGTGTTGGGATTTTGATGGACAGTGCATTGAATATGTAGATTGCTTTTAGTATAATTGCCATTTTTACTATTGTGATCCTACATTTCCAGGAACATGGGAGAGGTTTACATGTTATCATATCGTCTTAAATTTCTTTCTTAAGTGATTTAAATTTTTTGTCAAACAGATCTGTTACTTCTTTGGTTAGAGTTACTCCAAGGTATTTAATTCTTTTTGCAGCTGTTATAAAGGTTGATAGTTTCTTTATTTCTTCTTTATCCCTTTATCTTTAATGTATAGGAGGGCTACTGATTTCCTTGAGTTAATCTTGTATCCTGCTACATTGCTGAAGGTGTTTTTCAGCTGTAAGTGTTCCCTGGTAGAATTTTGTCAATCTCTTATATATACAATCATATCATCTGCAAATAGAGATAGTTTCACATCTTCTTTTCTAATTTGTATCCACTTAATCTCCTTCTGTTCTCTTATTGCTTTAGCTAAAACTTTGAGAACAATCTTGAATAGATAAAGGGAGGACATCTTTGTTAGCTCCTGATTTTAGTGGGATTATTTTGAGTATTTCTCGATTAAGTTTGATGTTGGCTGTCGGCTTCTTGTAAATTGCCTTTATTATAACAAGATATTTTCCCTGTATTCCTGATCTCTCCAGGGCTTTTATCATAAAGGAGTGTTAGATTTTGTCAAAGGCTTTTTCAGCATCTAGGATATGATAATGTGGATTTTTCCTTCAGTTTCTTTATATGATGGATGACATTTACGTTTTTTTTTTTTCGTATGTTGAATCAGTCCTGCATTTCTGGTATGAAGCCTAGTTGGTCGTGTGTGATGATACTTTTTTTATATATTTTTGTATACAGTTTGCTAAAATTTTGTTCAGAATTTTAGCATCAATATTCATGAGAGAAATTGGTCTGTAGTTCTTCTTTGTTGTGTCTTTGAGTGGCTTGGGTATGAGGGTGATTGTGGCCTCATGAAAGGAATTTGGTAATATTCGTTCTGTTTCTACTGTGTGAAATTGTTTCAGGATTAATGATAATAATTATTCTTTGAATGTCTGGTAGAATTCTGCACTGAAACCATCTGGTCCTGGCCTTTTTTTTTAATGGGAGGCTTTAATGACTGCTTCAATTTCCATTAGCGTTAGAGCTCTGTTTAGGTAATTATTCTGGTCTTCATTTTAATTTTGGTAAATGGTACCTGTCCAAAAAGCTACCCATTTCTTCTAGGTTTTCCATTTTTGTGGAATATAAATTTTCCAAGTATGTCCTGATAATTCTGTGGATTTCCTGGGGGTCTGTTGTTATGTCCCCCTTTGCATTTCTGATTTTGTTGATTTGGATAATCTCTGCTTTTTGATTAGTTTGGATAAGGACTTATCTATCTTGTTGACTTTCTCAAAGAACCAACTTTGATTCATTGATTCTTTGTATTATTCTTTTTGTTTCATTTGTATTGATTTCAGCTCTAATTTGATTATTTCTTGCCTTCTACTCCTAGTTGAGTTTGCTTCTATTTTTTCTAAGGCTTTTAGCTACGCTGTTAGGTCTCTAATGTGAGATTTTCTAGGCTTTTCATATAGGCATCTAGTGCTATGAATTTTCCTCTTAAGACTGCTTTCATTGTGTCCCACAAGTTTGAGTATGTTGTGAATTCATTTTCATTAAATTCTTGGAAGACTTTGATTTCTTTCTTAATTTCGTCCCTGATCTAGTGGTGCATCAGCTGAATAATGCTTAGTTTCCATGAGTTGGTAGTTTTTTTTGTGATTTTTGATGCTGTTGAACTCTAACTTTATGCCCTGGTGGTCCAATATGATACAAGGGAGTATTTCCGTTTATTTATGTCTATTCATATTTGCTTTATGACTAATTATGTGGTCAATTTTATAGAAAGTTCCATGTAGTGCTGAGAAATTTGTATATTCTATTGAATTTCGGTGGAAACTTCTGTAAATATTTACTAAATCCATTTGGATAATAACCTCTGTTAGACTCTTTTCTTCTTTCTTTGTTGAGTCTCTGACTAGTTGACCCATCCAGGGTTGAAAGTGGGGTATTGAAGTCTCCCACTATTATGGTGTGAGAGTTGATGTGGGATTTGAGATTTAGCAGTGTTTCTTTTACATATGTAGGTGCTCTTGTATTAGGGGCATAAATTTTCAGGATTGAAATCTCCTCTTGATCAATTTTTCCTGTGATGAATGAGTAATGACCATCTTAGTCCCTTTTAATTGCTTTTAGTTTAAAGTCTACTTTGTTAGATATTAGAATGGCAACCACAGCTTGTTTCTTAGGACCATTTGGTTAGAAAATCTTTTACCAACCCTTTACTCTGAGCCTTTGTCTGTCTCTGTGGTTGAGATGTGTTTCTTGTATGCATCAGAAGGATGGCTTCTGTTTTTGTATCCATCTTGTTAGTGTGTATCTTTTTATAGGTGAGTTGAGTTCATTGATATTAAGGGATATTAGTGTCCACTGGTTGATATTTCCTGTTATTTTTGGTGGTAGCTTGTGTTTAATTCCTTTGGGCTTTTTGAATGTTTCCATGGAACATTCTCAGCCAACAACTCAAATAGATGAAACCCAGTTTCAATACTGGAAGGTTTATTTGAAGACTGGAGATGGCAAACAGGGATTCTGTCTCCCTTATTTTTCGGAGACTTCATTAGGATCACCTTCATATTATAGGAGGTTACCAGTGAATGTTTCCATGCTATCCCTCAAACGGTCTTTATCTCTAGCTAACATTCTCTCCCTCAATCCTATCACCCCTCCCAATCTTATCCTCTCAATTTCTCCTATCCCCTTAGACAACTTTGATTTTTATTACTTTTAATGTGGCATATAATTCTTTCTACATTTACTTGAAATTTACTTATTTTCTATGCTAGAGTATTATAGAAAATTTATTATTTTTGTAGCTTTCCTTTAATATCCATTATCAATATCTATTATCTTATCTAAACCTATAGGACACATTACTAATTGTTCATATAGTTGAATTAACATCTTTAACTATAGTCATGTTTTCTAACTCATTGAAATTGCTTTCTTCATATTGTTCTTTCAGTTTTCTCTAGTTGGAGTTAAACATATTCCATTTTCCAATTTTCTCTTTTATATAGCTTATTCTTTATTCAAGTTATTCACAGTCTTATAAGTTAAAAGAGATGTAAATACTTTAGTCCAGGTACTTTATTTTAAAAATACAAAATTGTGATTAAATATTTTACATAACTTTGTTCTTTGTAAAAATAATTGTTCTTAAACCATAGCAGCTTATAATTAAACAATAATCAAATAATAATTCCAAAGTATTTAAGATAGAGAAAATTAACCTTTGCATAATATTTTAACAAATAAGCTTATCATATTTCAGAGAAAAAAACTAAGGTATACCTAAGCATTTTAAAGTGACTGAAATATTATATAGAAATTAACTTTAAAAATTAATCTTTAATGCAATTCTTTTTTGTTTATACATATAGACTTAGCTTTTAAAGTCATTTGGAAATAATGTAAAATCACAGAGCCATTATGCATTACATAAAGACAGACCCTCTTAACATAAACAAGGTCAGTAGAGCAACAAGATTTGAGACAAATGTTAGTTTTAGATGTGTAAATGTGGCTTTATTGGTGCTTTTAATGTAACTAATCCATTAGTTACTAATCAAAGGCTTTAATTTAATCATCAGAGAAAGTAAGGCCTTTATTATTCTGTCTCTCATATAGGTCAGTAACATTTATTGTCACTCAGTTTGTGAAAAATTCCACAGACAAATCTAAAATATTAATCTTAAGACACTATGAAGTTCTGATGCAAAATTTATCCCTTTGAATTGAAAAGCAAATATATAAGATTAATATTAGAACTTAATTTTTTTTTGGCCAGGAGAGAGAGAAATTTTACATAGTCTAATGTACTAATGTACTCTCTGCAGATGAAAAGTTGTGTCAGGATGAACATTTGAACTGAGCAATGACATCCACCTCTTCCTGTAAGAATCAAACAACCAAGATTCATCCCTTAGAATGGGTCACCTTTCATTTATAATGTCACAAATTCTTGTTGCCTATTGAGTAGCAAATGACATTTTCACATTAGTCCATTTACTTAGTTTCATTTCTGGATAAAATTGCTACGTGATTTATGGGCACAACTATCACCTGAGTCATTAAATTTGCTGTTGTGAACTCTGGAACTGAATGTATTTTCATCATTTGTTAAGTTATCACAACTGGAGAGTAAAATGCTACTCAAAGATTGCCTGGTTTTCATATTCCAATAAATGATCTAGTGATCCATATGAAACATTCATGATGAAATCTTACTTAAAAAGGTTGATGAATAAAGTATCTTTTAAGATAGAGTAATTGAGGCTCTTGAGTTTTTGACTAAACTTCTGCAAATGTTACCAATGTGACCTTGTGCCCTCTTGCAAGTTTCATTACTTTCTGGTCTCACTGACATCACACTTGCTTACCAAAAGGTTTCAGAAATAACAATACCTTTAGAAACACCTTGGATCATTAAATATCATCAAGTGTCCCAATGCTTTTATCACAGAAGTTTCTTTGTAAAATTATTCACAAGGAACAAAAATCATTAGTGCAAAAAAAAATGAGTTTCATAAGGTGTAATATCTAATGGTTTTTAACAAGGTTCATATGGCACAGAGTTGTTACTATTTACCATTATTGAACATACCTCTAGAATCATCTTTAATAAGCAGTAACTGTTTCAATTTACCTTAAAAATATTATTTGTAAATCTTCCAGAAAGCAATAACCTGGTCACATTTGCAATGAGCTCTTTTATTCATAAGTTATATTTTGTGAACAATGTTTAATAGTTTCATCAGACACTACCATTTTGTAGATAAGTGAAAAATAGTGCAAATGAGCACACATAAAGACAAGGATATACATTGATAAAAATCATGAATTTATTCATAATAAAAAATAAGATAAAAAAGACAATGCAAAAATCAACCAAGAAAGACATTCATTAACAAATAATTATGAATAAATAACATAAGAAAGCTCATGTCTTCACAGAGTGTTTGATGACCATTAAGGTAATAGTTAACGTATAAGTCCTTATTCCTTTAGATATATAATTGTTTTTAGTTTTGTGTTTTTATCAGATTTTTCTCTGTGTGTGTGAACATTTTCGTTTCTAAATCATTAATGTTTCTTGTACTTTTTCATTGACTCTTTCTCTTCTGATTGTTTTGCTTTTTTCTGGTTGGTTTGTTTTTATTATATTCTGTCTCATCCAGAATATACTGTATAAAAATCTATTTTTAATTTTACAAAAACAAACATATAGGAAACTTTATGTTATCAAATAAGAGATGTATATTTAGAAAAGTGACATTATAAATTACTTTTTGTAAGAGTTAAGTTTCATGATAAATTTTATGGTTTTTGAAACCAAATGTGTGTATAGAGATTTAAAATGCCAATGTTTATTTGAATTCTATTTTCTTGTGAAAATTCCTCTTATTTGTTAATAATAATATGCATATTAATATTTTGTATTCCTCCGTTATGTTTTTTCTGAGAAATATTTAGTGAAAAGA
The DNA here is from genome assembly GCA_004025045.1 of Sigmodon hispidus. Classification (NCBI taxonomy): domain Eukaryota; kingdom Metazoa; phylum Chordata; class Mammalia; order Rodentia; family Cricetidae; genus Sigmodon; species Sigmodon hispidus. Next base: position 22,899 of record PVIH01006629.1, read on the forward strand.
TTATTCCAAATCTAAAATACTAATATTTCTTACAACTTTCAAGAAAAGCATATAGCATACTTATTGTTTGCCAATAAAAAGATATTTCTTAGAAGAAATATAATCTTTGGCATAGAATATCAAAAACTAAATCCAATACTAAAAATATCTTTGAAGTAAGCTTTATGTAAGGTTTTCTGCCCAGGAACAAGCATAACATTAAGCAGAATAGGCTGTGATTATAAACTCCAAATTGGCTAAAAATTACCCTTTCTATTTTATGTAATCTGATCAATATATTTTCATGTGATTAATTTTTCATTAACAATATAGAATCATGCTATTTTTGTCTAGGTTTCTGGTTAAAGATCTTGAAACACTGTAACCAGTTGATTGGTTACAATCAACTACACAAACTAAGGGCTAAAGAGATAGTTCAATGAAAGCCTTATATTCTACCTCTAGATTTCATCTTCAAACACCAGGTCTGGTATCAGGTCTTGGCAGAGCAGAATTCTAAGAGTTTTCTGACCAGCTATTTAGATAAATGGCTGGTCCTATCACAAAAATTAAGTAAACGTTATTCCTGAGCATTATTTTAAACTTATTCTCTGGCCTGCACATGCTTATGATCATGGACAGGCATATTTACTTCAGTTAAGACATAAGTTTTTTTAAAATACAGTATATCTGTTTATGAGTTCTACTTTCAGCATTGTTCAATTTTGGTGACTATTTCTCATGTCATAACAACTGATTTTTCAATGTTCTTTTCTTAAACTTATTAGAGAAGCTTCATATTTCACATATCACAGAATACATTCTGACACATATTACAATAAAATCAAAAGAGCTGATAAGCTTTAATAGTATTTGAAGAATGTCCCCAAAGTACTCTTAGTATGCTGTTATTTTCTCAGAATAAACATTAAATTGTCTCAAATTTGTAGCATAAAACTGTTAAGAATGAAAAAGTATCACAAGGTATAACAATGTGAGTTTCAGAATGAATTCCTGATTTAATTAATATCCATCAATTCCACTTTTATTAGTATTGTATATCATATCTATTATATGTATTTGATGAAGGTAGAATCTTTCAATTCATGAATTTAGTATAATGGCTCAGCTAAAAGCCAATGAATTACAAAAAAAAAGAACTAGAAGACCTTCACAAAAGCACCATCTTCTTTAGTGGTTATTATACTTATGGTATAAAATTTAATTATTGTAATGAGTCCTATATAGTTTAGATACCCAGGGGATATGTTGAAAATGGACTTTATTAGCACTTTGCTGATCATCATATATCACTGTGTTAAATTCAGCCAAAAACCCCAATATATTGTCTTTCTAATTTAGACATGTCATTGAATGTTCACCTATGAAATAAATAGCACAATATTTTTTTTAAGTTTTATGAAAGAGCCAGTGAAGCAGAACAATATGTCGGATTAGGCAAAATTCAAAACATGCTTAGGAATCTGACTCTTCTTTGAATAATTTAAATATAACACACACTGTAACCTGAGAAAATTAAGCATTTTTTTTTTAGTATACAAAGTTATTGTTAGGCTGTAGTTACAGCGAGTATTTCAGTATCTAGTTACTTCTATTTACTGCCCATACTCATTGATGCTACAGTGCTCTGTGTCAGACAAGAGACCTAAGAGAGTTTTGGTTCTTTCTTTCAAACACCTGGTACCCACAGGAACATGCTTGCAGGGACCTTAGTAAGAGTAACTAGTTTCATTGGTATCATTCACATATAGAAAATAGATGAATAGAATGTACTTGGATGTGAGTCCTGAACTATATATTATATTTCTGGAAAGGAAAAACAATAAATGAATATCCATAAAAATTAGCCTTTTGGGAGCTCAGACCACCAAAATACATCACGTATAAAAAAATTACTGTTCAGATATGCTGATATATTAAAAGCCATCAAATAAACACAACCAGTGGTTTCAACTTGAATATAAGTTTAAGACTAAAAAATATTTCTATTGAAGTCAAATTGCATCTTGAAGAACACATTGCATATAAACAAGGTAACTTTAAAAATTCATCATTACAAAGAAATACTTATTAATGTTATCCATCTATAAATTCAGTCTAGATGCTTATGTTTTCAATATCCCAATACATATAAAATTAGTCAACTACAAGTAGTTATTGTTTTTTTTCTGTTGTGTTATAGTATCTCTATTTATTTATTGTAGCCACAATTATTTTCTTTTAAATTTTAAATATAAATAAAATATCTAATAAGCCAATAGAAAATTCTTTTGTAACATATATTCACTTTATAAAGCTAAATAATCCATAATTCTAAAAAGGTAAAGAAAATTCTAGAAGTTTGCATAAATATCTCCATGTAGAATATGCTAGTATCAAGACTTTTGTATACTTTGGATTCTGTTGAATAGTGTCATCATTCTCTGATTATATATATTGCATATTAAATATAATGGTATATTAAATAATAAATAAGATTAAAATATTATACATAATTACCACTATAAACACAGTCAAGATGATCCCCAGCAAGTGGTTACCACTCTGTAATATTTTTAAGTATCTCCTTGTGAATCCTTTCTGTTTTCCTCAAACAAATAAAAATCCACTGTGCAAGTAGAAATTTCTGTGTCTGTTTATATCTATGCCAAACTGTTGCTCTAACAGTAACAAACCTGAGCAATGATTGAGTTCTGGAATATTAGATTATAAGATATCTTTCAAGTGTAATCTAAATTGTACCCCATAAATTTGTTTTTGACTCTACCTTCTCTAGCCTCTGGTAAGCCACTGACATTAGTTTCCTTCTCTGTACTGAAACAACACTGAGTTTACAGACAACTTTATCTTCTGCAACACAAAATATAATAGGATTAAATAATGCCTGAAAAAAATCTTCGAGGCATACAGAAGTAATAGAAATATCCCTTCACATAACTTGTTATATATTAACAAACATTCATACTAGTGACAATAACCTATAGTTGTGACATAGAATAACTTCAGTTTTGTTATGTAAGAAAAACATAAATGGCTGCAGGAGTTTGGTAACAGCTAGATTTTGCCATTTCTATTTTATAATAATAATAATAATAATAATAATAATGATAAAAACAACACCATATAATCATAACTCTAGATTTGAATCCTCACTTCCTCCAATGTTACTTTATCATTTTATCCAAGTTTTGGTAGTATTTAACTAATTTAAATCATACAGAGTAGCAGAATAAGTTAGGCTTTGATGATGTAAGAATATATATATAATATATATAAATTATATATATCTATATATAATTTATGGCTAACAACAGAAAAAAGGGACAAGAAATTTAAAGAAAGCAAGGAGAGGTTTACAATAGTAATTAGAGGTAGGAAAACAAAGATAAATATAATTAAAATATCAAAAATACCAAAAATCAAAAACATTGATTAAAAAATTACCAGTATTATAATTTGAATTTTGAATTTTACTAGGTAATTCTGTGTGTGTTTGTAAGGGCACATATGAATACTTTTAATACAATAATATTTTGTAAATTAGGCAATAGTTGAAAAGCTTTTAGTTTCCTAAGGATGTCGATTTCCATACATAGACTTCATTATAAACTTTAAAGCACAGATAGTGTCTTCAACTGGAAAAAATACTCACTATGCTGTAGCAGTTGCAGAACTGGAGTGATGAGAGTGCATGAGAAGTGTACTTAATGAGTAATCAGAAGACATGCTAGTTCTGATGCTACTCACCCCTGCATGCACCCAGCAAAAGGCTGTCACATGTGTCCTTCCCTTTATGTTCCTCCTTGATTGTGATTTGGAGCTCTAGTGTTCTCCTTTGTTGTCATCTTAGGGTCTCTACCACACTGGCTTTCCAACCAAAGCTGCCGCAACATACTTATCAAAATGACTTTTGTAATAAGGATCTCATTTTACAGGGTTTGACACTTTATGGAAAAATAGAAGAGTTTGGATTCTTCATTGTGAGAAGAGAAAATATTCAAGTCTTTCCATAGTCTATGTTTCAATGCAAAAAATAAAATATATAGGTTAAGATTTCTGCATTCTTTTAAAAACAGGTTCCAAATGTCAATGATTTATTTTTACCTCACTCTTTAGTTTTGTATCTTTCTCTGTTTCAGAATATCTACCAATGTACTTCTCGTAATTCACCACATGACACACTTATATATTACAAAATCTAAATATGGTGATGACATCTGTGGGAAATGAGCTGTAAGACTTTCTGCCTCAACCTTCCATCCTTATGCTGAAATATCTTCAAATAACAAGATAGCCAAAGAGAAGAAACAATGTAACAGATGCACACCCTCCAAATCCAGCAGTAGAAAAGATCCAAAATCACAATCAGCATTGTAATCTCAAAAAGGTTCAATGGGTTTGGAAGATATTTTAGCTGTTTAAGTGTGTACTGTGAAAATAAAGGACTTGAATTCAGATCCTCAGAACCCAGGTTATGACCAAGTTTTGCAGGAAGGGCTTGTAGTCTTAGTGTTGGGCATGTTACTTAAAAATAAAAGAAGATGGAAGAAAGGAAGAAAACAAGGAAGAAATAAAAAAGAAGAAAAGAGAAGAGAAAAGAAAAAGAAAGGGAAAAAAGAAAAGGACAAGATGAAGCTGGAGAGATGGGTCTGTGGTAAAAAGCACTGGCTGCTTTTGGAGAAAAGCCAGGTTCTAGACCGAACCTACATGGTGGCTCCCAACAGATGTCATATCCTGGTATCAGCATGCACTAGACACAGATGTGATGCATATACTTATATACATGAAGGTAAAATGTTATATACACAAAAGCAGAAAATCAATCAATCAATCAATCAATAAGAACATTTTTGAAGCACAAGACATAATTTGGCCTAAGACAATCAGCATTGACATTTGTCTTCCTCAGACACATGAACACCCATGTGCATATGCATTTCTAGAAACATAAGCACACACATATTCAAAACTCTTAACAGATTCGCCAAGATAATCATAAATCAATCATAGTATGACATCATAAATAATCAACAGCCATTTTTCGTGTTGAAAGGAATTGCGGAGACCCAATAACGAATATACTTCATTGCTATTCTATGTACTGTACATTGGCAGTATGTCAAGTGAATTAAAGGTTAATCATTCTGAAACCCAAAGACTGTGGAGATAAAGGAAAAATCCAATAAATGGATTCTATAAAAGAAGACAAAAGATCAAACTGTTTTTAGGGAATATTATGTTCCTGCCAACATCTCTTGATTCAAAAAAAGGAAATCCTGGAAATTCCTTTTAGTATGTGACAAGTGGGTCATCGTTTCCATTTTATTCACAGATAAGAATGACACTATTTCTAAGTCAACTCATGGAATATGGAGTCCACTATCCATCAAAGAAAAGACTTATGCTTTTCTCAGGAAATAATCTCAGAAGTATAGAACTATAGGGAATATGTGCATACTTTGATTGTACATATACATAAATACATACATGCATATTTTCATCTTTTTCCCCTTTTATTGGTATTTTATTAGTCTGTTTCCAATTACAATTCCTTCTTTTTACATAGAGGAAAAAAGGACTATTTTCTAAAAGAAATAGAGTGACAAGCATGAAATGTTCCATACATACATTTTTAAGCCCTTCATTTTGACAGTGCCCTAAAACTGTGTGTGACAATTTCTTTATGACTAGCTCTTTTGTTAGCCAGGATAATAAGCCCAAGGTCATAGACAGAAAACACAGTTGTTATTTTTTATGCTAAAAAATACTTTAAATTAGATAGAGTTGTAGTTGTAATGTTCTGTTACATTGTAAATAATTGTCCCACCTACTAGTTTAATAAAAATGCTGTTTGGACAAAGGCAGGCAGGAAGTATGGGTGAGGCAACTAGACTAAGAAAACTCTGGGAAGAGGAAGAACAGAGAAGAGATGCCAGAGAGATGCCAGAGAGACCAGCAGAGAAGCCAGCAGATGCAGAGAGACGAAGTTGAAACTATACTGAGAAAAGTTACCAAGCTGCATGGCTGTATAAGATAAAAATCATTGGTTAGTTTAAGAGCCAAAGCTAGTTAGCACTATGCAAGAACCATTCACTGACCAGCATAAAATTAATACAAGTGTCTATTTTGTTCTGGGGACAATGGGTCAGAATGTCAGGGCTACACAAGAAAGGCCAGGCCAGAAACTTCACATTACATAGAGTATTTAAAATGTGGAAGGTCTCATGAGATCTTTAATCAACTCATAGCTTAAATTTTCCTTATATTCAGATGACTAACTTGAATTACACACACATGCATTCATTTATTTTTCTTTTAAAACTAAACTGCAATACCTGAAGCCACTTAAAATAAATGAAACTCTTGAGTCTGTCTTGGTTTGCACAAAATATCTTTTCTATAATTCCAGTTATAATACTCTTTCAAAAATTCTTGATATTTTAACTTCTCATAAGAAGTATCATCAAGAGTCAGTCTCTGATGCTGTAAAAAGGCTTTAAAATCACACACAGACACATTCAGAGGTATGAAGTAGACAAGATATGCTCTTAAATTTTTTATTCATCATCTGTCTGGGTGTTTTATAACTAATGTGATAAAAAGAATCAATGCCAAATTTAAGCTGTAGCTTTTCTTAGCATTAAAACTATGCTTTTTGAAAAATTTTGTGAAAATAAAGAAAGTTTTAAATTCTCAAATTAAATAATATTTATTTTGCTTTGGTTAATCTTTCATTAAATGCATCCCCAATAGCTCCCTGTAAATTCTTTCTGCCATTTTCTCTTAAAAATTTACTAAAAAAACTGAGGATCTAATTTGAGAAACAAGTTAGCACAATAACAACAATAGAGTATGAGTCCAAAGTTATGGATTAGCTGCTGTGTTAAGATGTTCCAGAAGCACAAGGTGAATAGTGAATGTGCAGAATAGAGATGTAGAGAGAGAAAGACATAAGATTATAGAAATGATAAAGAAATAATAGATAGATAGATAGATAGATAGATAGATAGATAGATAGATAGATAGATGATGGACAAATGATAGGGATCAAGGACTAGATTCATGACAGACTATCATAAATAAAATGGATGGATGGATGAGTGATATGATAAACAGCAAGTTAGAGTTAAAAAATTCTAGGTTTGCACAAAGGTAATAGATGATGGGAGAAGCAATGATTAAAACATAGATGATAGAAAGACAAACAGACAGACAGATAGATAGAAGTTTCATGCATATTACCAATCTTCACAAGACAAGTTTTATCATAAAAGCATTCATGCTCTTTTCTTAGAAGCTAAGTTTGTACTGGAATTTTTTTTTAATTATATGATATATTTAGAATTATTTGAGATATGCATTTGAATTGATTCCTACCAAATTGAACCAGTGATCATATCCTGGAATTCACTTGATAGGAGGTGAAAATGAACTTGCAAAAGCTGCCACCTGACATCCATAGTTACACATGATCAAAATATAATATATAAAAAATATAGTAATAATGACCAAAGGAAAAATAACATTATACAGGGGTTTTTTTACAGATAATTATAAAATTATAAAATATATCATTAAGATTTAAATACAAGGGATACATGGATAAAAAATGAGGCTTTCTTCAAAAATAAAATAAAATATTTAAAGTAATTATTGGATGTTCAGAAAATTGAATTTTTTTAATATTATAAAATATTTTGAGGTTCTATATTATATGTTCTAATTATATCAGAATTACAGTATAAAAGATTGCAAAACAATATCCTCCTGAGTAAGGTATCTCAAATCCAGAAAGATAATCAGGGGCTGTATTCATCCATTAGTGGACTCTAAACAAAAAAAAAAGCAAAAAGCAAAGCATGTCCAAGTTGCAAACCACAACCCCTGAACAGCTTTGGATCTGAAAGACCTTGGAGTGGCACCTTGGATCACACTCCTTCTAGAGGAACACCTGCCTCAGTCTTGATGTTGGGGTGAGGAAACTGGATCTGCCAGGAGTGGATGCTGAACTGAGCAATATTGGGTCCTTGGGACCTCCTGCCCTTGCAGGGGAGGAGATGGGGAGATGTGGAGAAGAGAGAGTGACTGGAGGGGGTGGGAGGGGGAAGGGACCTTGAATAAGGATATACATGGATAGAAAATGTGACTTCATAATAAAAAAGTAAAACAGATTAGGAATGATTTAAATAAAATTATGTTCATATGTAGATGTCACGTTTCTATATACATCAACCTGGAAATAATTGTAAATATGTGCAAAAATAAAGAAATAATAAGTATATAAATTCACATGTATATGCTAATACATGAAGGGACTATTATAACAAAGAACTATATTTTTTACTATCAACAACTAAAGAATGACAAGGTGTATATCTGTCAAACTAAGCAAAAAAAACTACATAACCCATATAAAAATAAACATGAATAAATTAAGAGATAAGTTACATGCCTGGCTAAAGGGAGGCTTACTATACCTGTATTACTATTTCTTATTTTCATGTATGGATTTAATCAATCTTAATTGAAAATCTAGCAAGTTTTTTGAAGAATCTATAAACTTGTTATAAAATTGACAGCAGCACTAAAGAAGAAATAAATCAAAATAAAGTTTCTACCTGATTTCAAGAATTACTATGAGATTATATACCTCCAAACAATATGGTTTAAGAGATGGCACAGAAGAGGAGAATTTTATAAAAGAAAGAAGTCAGAGATGCAACCAAACATAAATCATTTCCTAATCCCTGAAAAAATTACAGAGTTACACAAATGATAAAAGGTTACACTCATATTTAATACTTTTATTTCAAGTGATTAGATATCACCAGGCAAATAAAAGCTAAAGCACAGGTCTACACCTTTTCATCAAATTGTGAGCTCAAAGAGGATCTTTTCCAGAAGTATAATGATACACTGTAAATGTTGTATTACAAGATAATTTGGAGACATTGGTTCACTTTTTAATTACTTAATTACTTTGTAGATACAAAAACTGAGATCACAAGCCATGAAGTAAGAAATTGAAATGAAAAATTAAGGAATTCTCTGAAATTCAAAGCTTCTACACTTTAGAGGTGCTGTGAAGAAGGGAATGCAGAGTAGCAGATGGGAATGTCTTTATAGAATTTCTGGCAGGCAAATGGTGCATAATCATAACACTCAGAAATCTCCTAGAACTAAACAATGCCAGGAAACACACAACTGAAATTGAGCAAACATTCTGAGCAGGCATTCTACAAAAGACAATGTACAGATGGTAAATAACCACAGGGAGGAAAAAAACACATTACCTTTGTCAATCAGAAATTTCAAATCAAAACAATTGGCTAAATCCATACTTGGTTAAAAATATTACAAATTCAAAATATTGACATTACCAAATATTGTCAATATTTAGAAATGAGAACTCTCATTTGTTAATAGAAAAGCAAAATAACATGACAAGTAGTTTATTAAGTTTTTGTAGAGTTCATCAGAAATTTATTATACAGAGATCAGTGTACTTAAATATTTTTCAACATGTATGAATATACTTATAACCCCATTGAAATCAACACTCAGATAATAATAGTGATTTTACTCATTTGATAAATTTGTAAAAAATATAGGTATTATTCAATACATAAATGAAACTAACACAATAGTTTACCAAATTTATTCTTTGTGATATTAATTACTCAAATAAAAAATAATTATCAATTCTAAACAAATAACTAATGAATGTTTATAGTGGAAAAATATTCTTCCCTAGGGAAATTTAGAAATTAATTGTTAATACCAAAATTTTCACCTCTAATAATATACATAAAAGTAACATTATACAGACAGAGCAGGTTATATTAAGGAATATTTTTGTATATACTTTTTTAAATAATATAATGAGGAAGCAATATAATTGGTGATACAGAAGTAGCACAGAACTCAATAAATTTTTTTTAAAGCTAAACTTGTTTTACAAAAAGGATGGGGGGTTGTGGAGAAGAAAGAATGACCTGATGTGGTGAGAGGGGAAGCAACCTTGAATAAGGATATACAAGGAAAGAAAGTGTGACTTCTTTGTTCATAATAATTTAAAAAATGAAAAAATTCAGTTAGAAGTATAAAGTGACTTTGAAATACAGTTTTTAAAAATAATTTTAAATTTATACTTTTTTGTATTTAACAATTTTCCTTTAAGCTGCACATTTAAAATAGCAATACAGTGTTTTTCTCTTACTCTATTTGACAATTTTATTGCCATTTTTCTTCCACATTTTTACCAGCAATTATTTATCCTCTTCTTACCCTCAATCTTAATAAATAATATATTGATTACAGAAATTTTATATTTATGTATTTAAATATACAGATTACTTAATAAATTTATAATAAAAATTGAGGTTAATCTGAAGCATGAAATTATATAAAAATTAAAATGTTAGATTTAACACCTTGATCTTGATCTAAGAGGATGTGTGGAAAAAGCACTTTATGCACTTTGCAAAGATTGGTGATTTCTATTTGTGATGAGGCATACAGATGTAAGGGTTTCAGCTCAAGCGCCTTATTCTCATCCCCTATAGGCAATGACTCTGTCTGTACAATTGTCCTTGACAACTTTTGCCTGTTGGCCATCTTCATTACTGTGGACTATGAAACACTCCCTGCTACATGTGTGTATTAGGTAGGGTTTTTATTGTTGTGAAAAGACTCCTTGACCATGACAACTCTTATAAAAACAGCAATACCATGTTTAGACATATGTCCTAAAGATGCATATTCACACCCCCAAAACATTAGCTCAACTATATTCATAGCAGAAATATTTGTAATAGCAAGAACCTGGAAACAACCTAGATTCCCCTCAACTGAAGAATGGGTTAACAAACCATGGTAAATCTACACAATGGAGTACTATTCAGCAGTAAATATATATATATATATATATATATATATACATATATATATGAAAATTCACAGTCAAATGGATGGATTTGGAGAATATGCTCCTGAGCAAAGTAGCAAGATATCAAGCAGGAAATGTACTCACTCATTACTGAACTCTATTTTTTTTTCAAAAAATAAAAAGATGCCATTATATACAAGAGCTCAAGGCTAGAACATACCCAAATGACACAGTGCTTCATTTCTGCAATGGTGGCCTCTGGCAAGGGTGTGGGTGAGGAAGGACTCATTTTCTTTAAGGGGCTGGCCAGAGGAAGTTTAATTATGCTCCAGTAAGTAAATGATCATCATGAGTGAGCTTTTTGTAAATGGGGAGATCATAAGAATGGGTATGAAACTGAGGACTGACAACTGAGCTTGATGAGGTGCATGATGTAAAATCACCAAATAATAAATCAAAACATAATGCTGTTAAAAAAAACCCAGCAATTACAAACATTTAACTGAGGTGGCTTGGCTGGCTTACAGTTTCAGAGGATTGGTCCATTATCAGCTTGCAGGCAGACATGCTACTGGAACTGAGAGTACTACATATTAAAGCCAACTGGCAGCCAACTGATTATTTCTCTGAAGGAAGCTTGAAAAAGGAGAGCTTAAAGCCTGACCCATCATGACACAATTCCTCCAACATACCACATCTCCAATAGTACCACTCCATTTAGGGACCATTTTGTTTCAAGTCACAAATGTGGATGTGATAAGAAAAAGTTCTTTAGAATATAAAAAATATGAAAAGCCATATGTCAATGGTGCCTTCCTGGGAAATTGGAATGAAATTATACATAAGACAAAAGAACAATTTTTGTGTGATGGAATTTGAAAACTTACGTTCCAAAGAATGTGATAGAGTTCACTGATCTTTTTTCTTCATTTTGTTTTGTTTTGTTTACTCATTTGTTTTGAGACAGTCACACTAAAAGACAAAAATGGCCTTTAATTCCCTAAGTATTCCAGATATCATGGAACTTACTATGTATTAAAAATATTATAATAATTAATATACTTTCAGTTTTATTCAACAAAAAGTAGTGTCATCCTCAGCCTAAGCATTTATGATTAATATAGGTTGTGAATACATACATGTTTTTTAGCAATTGATAATGTTAGACTGTCAATACTATTAAGAGTATATAAATATGCTATAAATTTTCTTATTAGGAAAGAGTTCTATCTGTTCTTAATTCTTTAGCTAAGGACACAGGTTAAAATAGGATATCTAAGGCCCACTTTGTTAATTTGATCAGCATAGATAATTTTTCTACCTTTTGTCAGAGTAATGAAGTAATTGCTAGCTGGAGAAATTAAAAAGACAGTAAATTAGGACTGGGATTACAGCTTTACTGCTTTGAGGAAAAGGAAAGTAAATGAAAACTGATTTTGTACCTCTAAACCCCCTGATCAGTGTGATACTGTTAAGGTCCTGGAGTCATTACACAAAGACCACTGGCCATATATGCAATCAGCAAGGACATTTATTATCTAGAGAGAATGGTTTTCAACATACTGAGTTGCACATCCTACACAAAGGCAAAGTGGTGAAGCTGAGAGATTGTCACAGACTCCTTTTATGCATAGATATTCATAGATGGGTCATCCTATCTATAGCTAAGGAAGCAGTGGTTACATTAGTATATATCTCATTGGCTAGGGCTAGAAGGGCAAGTACAGGGCTACAATTCTTCCATCTTTGTGCGTGTTTCAACAAATCCCAGAATCTGTCCCTATTAGATCATTGCCTTGATATATTGCAAGGTGCTGGCTCAGGCTTAGCAAGCACATGAGCTCTCTCAGCCCTGCTGTCAGATACAATGTGGATTGCTTGTCTTTGTTTGTGGTTTCCTCTGAAACATGTAGTTTTAGGAAACTGGAATTGAAGCCTAGTTTTAAACTAGGTTATTGGGAGCCTGTCATGGCATTTTTTTCAGCCCTCTTAAGGATATTAGACAGTTAAAGTGTGTGCTGTTTGAATTCACTGAAATGCTGGGTTTTTAACAATTTTTTTACACACTTCAAATCCAAGCATGCTTACAACAGGAACCTTCAGGAATAATCACATTTGATGAGCCTAGGACCTGTCTCTCTAGGAGGGGATAGAGAGACAAATAGCAGCATAAAAGAGTATTAAAACCTTTTTATCCCTCAAAATAGATAAAATGTAGAACATTTTCAACAGACATTACTATTGTTTCTCTTATGATAAGCAGATACTTTAGTAGAAATAGAAAAACAAGATCCTTTTCCAGGCAGAGGACAGAGAACCTATCTTTGCTCTTTTTTGGACAATATGGTCATGTTTTCAAAATGATTTGAGCACTGAATTTGATAATTATTGCTATTTGTAATTTCTCTATATGATGTTCACTATTTACTCTTTAATTTTACTTATTGCAATTAAAAAAATCAATAGAAACTAAAAGTATGAATATTATAAATCATTCCTGGAAGTGAACACAACAATCTTCTACTTATCTCAGATAGGGTTTGACTACAGATATCACCAATATGCAACTTGGAGAAACATTAAGTTTTATTAAGGTTACTTACAGGTATATGGGTAAGAGATCAATTATAGAAGCAACAATGATTCAAAAAGTGACTTGAAGGGGCTAGAGGGGAAAGGCAGTTTGAACAAGGGTATCCATGGATGAAAAATATGACTTCATTCTTATTTAAAAAATCCTTGAAATCTTAAAAAAATAAATAAAAGGGTAGCAAAAAAAGGAAAAAAAAACCAGTTGCATTAACAAAGCCCATCTCAACATGGATGACAGCTCACAAAAGATGATATCTAGAACACACTGCATAATCTGCAGACCACTCACCAGGTTGGAGAGTATCCTTGCTAAGTGTCTCAATATGTTTTAACTTCTTTTAGACATCTTGAATAAAATTGTCTGGTTTCAGAGTCTTCTTTGCAACTAGTCAGAGAATGACTTTCAGTGAGCTTTAATGTTTATATAGTCTGGAGAAATGAGTGCCTAGTGAGTTGATTCGGTTTCAGGAACTTCCTGATATTAAATATACAATATATTACCACATATACCCTTTTGTGTCAAAAATAATAAAAGGACTATAGCTAGCATAAGAAAAACTATATATAATGTGTTCAATAATTATATACAATATATACAAGCAATATTTACTCATGTCCAGTACATTGACAAATGAAAAATTCAAAGAAAATATCCAATTATTTATCCTATTTTGGTGAGTCCAAAAAAATTGTACCTAATTCACTTCCTATATAACTTGTATTACTAACTGAAAACTGTTTTTTTATGTCTCTACAACTTTTACCTTTTAAGCTCAAAGTGAGATTCTTCTATAAAACAGTAACTAGAAAAATATGCCTAGAACTATCTTATCTTAAATTTTCTCAAAGACCCAAGAAAGAAATAATATTAACTAAGTAAAAAGGATATAAAAACAAATAGCTTCCAAAAAATGTGAAAAATAAAACAGGTGGCTACTTAGACGGTCACTCAAGGTTTCTCTGCATTATTTAAGCATTCATCTTCAGTCTATAGGCCTAGTATATCTTATAGACTTCTTAAAGACCTTCCTAACTTGTCCTTGCAATTTTGGTAGTTCTATTTTTTTGTGTGTCCTTCTTTTCCATTTTGGACATCATACTGTCAGCAGTCAAGGAAAGGACACATTCTTGCCTAGTGAATAACTTTTGCCACAAAGGAGGTCAGCACTATATGAAGTTTCTTAATGCTTATCATCTTCTTGAAGTAGATTGGTGCTGCCAGGAGCAGATATCTCATTGACATAAAAATAATAAATTATAAATTATTAAGATATCTTAAATTATTTATATATATATATAGGTTTATTTTATGTCATGCACCCCATCAGCCTCAGTTATCAGTTATCTCAGATTCATACCAACTCTTATGATCTCCCCATTTACAAAACCACCCATTAATGCTGCTTATTTGCTTACTGGAGAATAATTAAACTCTCTATGGCCAGACCCTTAAAGAAAACAAGTCTTTCCTCACCCACACCCCTGCCAGAGGCAAACAATGCAGAAATTAGGTATTTGAAGAAGACCTGTCTATCTAAAATATATTTGTTTGACCTTCAAAACATATCTAGCATGACCATGAGTTTGACTGTAATGTCTAACTACTAACTTGCATTTCTCTATATTCTAATAAGTTGCTAATAATATCTTTCAAGTACTTGCAATTTGTATTACATTGTTAGATGAACTGTATAGGTACAATACCTTGAAAAAGCATAGAAATATATGCACAGTAACAAAATTGTATGAAATTTGTATTAATATACACAATTTGTATACAGTATATCAAAATAATTGAAATCAAAATCAATAAAATTATTAATTGCTTTTAAGAAGTAGATTCAATAATCTACCCTTATAACTTATTATATCTGTTTTTGAGCTGTTTAGCATCTGTTTGTCTTAAGGGGCTTCTTTGCAAGATTGAGTGTTTTAGTCATAGAGGATACTGTATCACAAGGCCACTCTTTGTAAATAAATAAGCATTAGTTTCAAAACTCAAAAATTATAAAGTGCAATGATATTTAGCTCAGTGACAGAGCACCACTTAGGACCACACAGCATGGGCTGGGAACCATATTTAAAACCCACTACAAAAGAACAAAATTCTAAAACTATAACCAAGATATATACTTTTTCTATAATTAAAGTGTATAATTTGTTTTATATATGTTAAAAATTATAAATATAAAAATTTCAGCAATGTAGTTTTGTATCATTACATTCCTATAATTAGCTATTCTTTTAACAATATTTTCAGATATTATATTTAAATCATATCCTTTCCCTTTCCCAATTCATCCAGATCCTCCGACCTTTCTACTCACTCACTCTAATGTTTTTTTTTTGTAAACCAATAAGAAAAAGAAGCCGAAACAAAAGACTGAAAATAAAATGAGACACAAAGACTAAAAATCCCAAACTAACAAGAAGACAAAAGAAACGCAAAACAATGTAGTCTTTTTTATTTTGGCTAAATGTTGTCAGGCATTACGCTGTTGATGGAGTGTGGTTGATGAGCCCAGTGTTATATTAATAAAGCGTAAAATCAATTGCAAAAAGCTTGGTTAAAATGGGGACTTTACATTTATTTCTCCTCCTCTGTTCTGAGATTCATATATGTGGAGTTTGTAGAAAGTTTCAGTATGTCCACATAGTCTCGGATAATTCATATTTTAGCAATCCTTTTGTATATTAAAGATGCTATATCATTGGAATTATGTAGCAACTTTGACTCTTTTTCTTGACTCTTTTGACTCCTCTCAGTCTATCTCAGTCCTTCCTCAGCATCCCCCACTCCCATACCTCCACAGTTTGTCTACATCTTTCTCTCAACCTTGATGGGAAGAGTTTGATTTAGATATACCATTTATGACTGAGTACTTTGAAGTCTTTTATTTTCTGCACATTATCCAGTTATAAATCTCTGTAACAAATACATTCCACCATGAAAAAAAATACTTAGTTTTGGTATATCAATATGTCATCAACAATTATTGTATTTTATGTTCATTTAGCAAGATAATATTAGATCTTCCTTTAAGTATTTAATAATGTTGTAGATTTCCAACTCACATAATATGCCTTAAATTCAAATTTTATAAAGGGAATGAAGGCAAAATCAAGTTATTGGTTGCTCAGATTGTATTTATGTTCTTACTATAACTATTGTTAAATTGTGTGGATCTTAGTTGTGTGATATTGTTTATTGCTTTCTTTTCCCAGAAGTATACGCAGTACAGTGTGGCACCTAAATGCCAATGAAAAGGGATGAATTTTTTCATTGGTAACCTGATCAATTTTTATTTGGAATCTGATTAATTTCAATAATTTATGTAAGTGTAACTCAAAGCAATAGTGCCTTATTGTCCTCATTACAGCTGTCTGTGATGTTGGGGGCCAGAAATCTGTGGGGTCACTTTGGACAATAACTGGTTAAAATGTAGTCCATTTTGAAAGCTAAAGTTTTACCTGGTGGCATATAACATATATTTAGGACATTGTATCTAATATTATATGGGGACTTCATTTAAATTCTTTTCATATATGTAAATATTTCAGTATAATTCTATATACTAAGTCTCCCAAGTTTTGATTGTTAATTTTGCCTTGACATATTAACCTCCTTTTTCTTGTTGTTCTATCAATCTCACCATTTAAACCTTCTATACCAGTTTATCTTTTATTTCTTGATAACTGTACATTTATTTCTCCTTCCTTGAAAGATTTCCACCAGGAATTCCCACATTTTCCTTAGCAGCCACCTAATATCTCTGGTTATATTTACTGATATGCACATTTATAAAACATAAAACTAAACAACTACCTGTTTGAATTTCAGAAATAAGTTACCTCATTCAGAATATTTACTAAATTTTTATACTTCTGTTTTTTAACAGGTAGATAAAATCAATAGTCTAAATTTTTCATTTTATACCTATGATGATAATTGGCTAGAAGATTTTATAGCTAGAGGTTTAAAAAAATTTAAAAAATATCAACTATTACAACTGTGGAAAATAAAGAGTTACCAGAAACAATGTCTTTGCTAAGAATAATCTCAAGAGATTGCTCCTCTCTTCTGTAGTATGCAGAAGGTGTTTCAAAGGCGAGTATTGAACCAATGAGTGCAAGTTGGGAAAGACAAGGTAAAATTTTGCCTTTGGGAAATGCCCTAAAGGGGCTTTTTCTATATGTTTTATTATTATTATGAATAAAATCATATTTTTATCCATGTATACCCTTGTTCAAACTCCCTTCCCCCTCTTGCCCCCATAGCTGAAAGAGCTTTCAAAAGCTCCAATATCAAGTTCAGTTCTGGCTTGTCTGGCTATTATGAAGGAAACACATCTCTAGAGCAATTAAAGGAACTAAAGCCTATTCTCTAGACAATATCTAGAATATATATAGAAAAGGGAACAAATATTTAGGAAATATTATAAAGTGAATATTTTATGAGGCTTTTATAAATGAACAAAGACTAAAATTAAAAATACAAATAAATAATGTGTCACTGAAGGCCTGGTAGACACAGAAGTAATAATTCCACCAGAATCATGGGATCCAAATTGGTCCCTTCAGTAGGTAAATGTTCATTTTTTGTGAATTAAACATTTTCCCAGGTCAAACAAAGCACAAGATGGCTTAAATATATAGGGCCAGAAGGACAGAGAAGAAAATGAAAGCCATATGTGGTGAAAAATTCTATGTATTTAAGAGGACAAAATTTATTACAACAATGGGACATCCAGACAAAATTTCTTCAATTTCCAGAACTAATCTTTAACATATGTTTCTGGGAAAATTATTAGAAGGTATCATTAGAAATAGTTACTGACCATTTTGGTTGTACAAAAACAAGACACAACAGCTACTAATCTTACAAAGTCACCCACACCTCCACTTTGAAATGATTAGTAATTAAGCCAGTATGGGTTCAACAAAGGCTTTTTTTTTTCTCTTTTGGCTGTTCTTTTTCTTTTTTCTTTTTGAATAAACTCTCATTTTTTAACCATATATCCCTTAGTTCAAACTCCCTTCCAAGTCCTGCCCCTCACAGGCACTCTCTCTTCTCTCTATCTCCTTATCTCCTCCCCAGCAAGGGCAGGACGTCCCAAGGTCCCAAGGTAGCTTAGTTCAGCATCTACTCCAGGCAACTCTGCTTTCCTCAACCCAACATCAAGACTGGGTCAGGTGTTCCTTTGGAGGGAATGGGCTCCAAGTTGCTTCTCCAAGGTGCCTCCAAAGTGCTTCAGATCCCAAGCTGTTCACTGGTTGTGGCTTTAACAAAGAAAAAAAAATACAGGCCTTAGAACAACTGGTACAGGAGCAGTGAAATGCTCAGCAAAATTAAAAATGAACCAGTCCTTGGAATTCTCCTGTATTTATTATAAAAATAAAAAAAGTCTGGAAATGGACAATAAAAAACAGATCAAGAGTGGTTAACAATGTAATAAAATCAATTGGCTCTGTATAATCTGGAATTTCTTTTCCTTCTATGTTACCTAAAGAATGGCCTATCACAGTAATTGGCTTATAAAACTGTTTTTTTTTTTTTTTAACTCTTCCACAAAATGAAGTGGACAAAGAAATTTTGTCTTTACAATTCCCACTTATAATAATTCTCAGTCTGTAAAAACATATTAATGGAAAGTTCTCCTACAAGGAATGTTAAATAGCCCTATCCCAAACTGATATTTTGTAAAACAGCCATTAGAAATTACATAAAAGCAGACGAGGTTCTGTCTGTGGTACGTGTCTCAACACACTCCTTAGCAAATAGGAATAGACTTTGGCTGTGAGGGTTCCTCTAGCTGCTACTAAAACAAGGAAACTTGCACAATCAATCCGCCTCCACCTGCATCAACAGCGAAGGACTGAAGACTTTGAAATCCAGACTCAGACTCCACCCAGAGGTGAGGTGAGGTCAGCAGGCCACAGTGCCTGAACCCCTGCCAGGGAAAGTTGTGTTCCGGTTCTGGTTCGGGGATCAGGTTCTGTCTGTGGTACATGTCTCAACACATTCCTTTAGCAGACAGGAATAGAGGTTGGCTGTGTGGGGCTCCTCCAGCTGCACCTAAAAGTGGGGGCATCACATGGTGACCCTGCCCTCAACTGCTTCAGTAGAGAAAGGCTAAGGACTTGAAAATCAGACCCCTGATCAGAGCAGAGTCAGAGATTGAGCAGACCCCTTGCTCAGAGGCAAAGGTGACACAGAAACCTTCTTGCCACAATTGACCTAGAGTCACCTAATCGTGAACCACTGAAGCCATGGGCAGACACCAGTACAAAAATATATATAATAATATAAAAAAACAACAAAGTAACTCCAGAAGAAAGTGATGGTTCTACAACTACAAGACCTGAACAGTGCAATGAAGAGGAAGCAGAAGGGAGCAACACCAAAAATACCTTTCTAAAGATCACTGAAGCACTCAAAGAAGATATGAAAAATTCTCTTAAAGAAATAGAAGAATATACAACAAAATTTTTAAGAGATGAACAAATCGATGACAGAAACATGCCAGGAACTAAAAACTGAAATAGAAGTAATAAAAAAAGGCACAAAATGAGGCAAAGATGGAAATAGAAAACCTGAAGAGAAAAGCTGGAACTACAGATACAAGCATAACCAACAGAATCCAAGAGATTGAAGAGAGAATCTCTGAAGTGGAAGACTCAGTAGCTTAAGTAGATATATCAGTCAAAGAAAATACTAAAACCAAAAAAGCCATAACACAAAATGTTCAGGAATTCTGGAACACCATGAAAAGATCTAACCTGAGAATAAAAGGAATAGAAGAAGGAGAAGAATACCAGCGCAAAGGCATATATAATATACTCAATAAAATCATAGAAGAAAACTTTCCTAACTTGAAGAAAGAAATGCCTATAAAGATACAAGAAGCTTACAGAACACTAAATATATATGACCCCCCAAAAAGTCAAGGTGACACATAATAATCAAGCCACAAAACATATAGAAAAAAGAAAAAAAAAACTTTAAAAGCTGCAAAAGAAAAGGGCCAACTTACCTATGAAGGCAGACCCATCACAATAACACCTGACTATTCAATGGAAACAATGAAAGCTAGAAGGCCTTGGTCAGAAGTTATATAGACGCTAAAAGAGCATGGCTGCCAAACTAGAATACTATACCCTGAAAAATTCTCAATCACCATAGATGGAGTAAACAAGATGGAATAATCATGACAAAGTCAGATTAAAATAATACCTATCTATAAATCCAGCACGACAAAAAGCATTAGAGGGAAAACTCCAACCTAAGGACCCCAGATATACCCATGAAACCACTAACAATCAATAATCCTACAGAAGAATACCCCAGAGAAAGGAAATACAGACAAGTTACCACCAAAAGTGGCAGAAAATATTAATCAGTACTCACTAATATCCCTTAATATCAATGGACTCAATTCATCTATGAGAAGATACACACTAACAAGATGGATACAACAGAAGTCATCCTTCTACTGCATACAGGAAATACACCTCAACCACAAAGACATACCCAGGATAAGAGAAAAGGGTTGGGAAAAGATTTTCCAGTCAAATGGTCCTAAGAAACAAGCTGGGGTTGTCATCCTAATATCTAACAAAGTAGACTTTAAGCTAAAACCAATTAAAAGGAACCAAGTTGGTCATTACTAATTCATCACAGGAAAAATTGGTCAAGGGGATAATTCAATCCAGAATATTTATGCCCCTAATATAAATATATTTTTTTCTATAAATATATATTTTACACCTATCTATGTAAAAGAAACACTGTTAAAGCTCAAATCCCACATCAATTCTCACACTGAAACAGTGGGAGACATTATTACCTCACTTTCACCCCTGTATAGCTCAACCAGACAGAGACTCAATATTGAAAGAAATAAGTAGTGTAGCAGAGGTTATGATGCAAATGGATTAAATGGATATTTACAAAAGCTTCCACCCAAATGCAAAGGAATATACATATTTCTCAGCTCCTCACGGAACTTTCTCTAAAATTGACCACATAATTGGTCATAAAGCAAATATCAACAGATACAAAGCAATAAAAATAATCCCTTGTAACATATTAGACCACGACGGTCTAATGTTAGAGTTCAACAACATCAAAAATCAAAGAAAGCCTACCAACACATGGAAACTAAACTTCACTCAGCTGAACCACCTCTGGGTCAAGAAAGAAATT
The DNA here is from genome assembly GCA_004025045.1 of Sigmodon hispidus. Lineage (NCBI taxonomy): Eukaryota > Metazoa > Chordata > Mammalia > Rodentia > Cricetidae > Sigmodon > Sigmodon hispidus. The sequence continues at coordinate 44,585 of PVIH01006629.1, forward strand.
AAGAAAGAAACCAAAGACTTCCTAGAATTTAATCAAAATGAATCCACAAAGTACCCAAACTTGTGGGACACAATGAAAGCAGTCTTAAGAGGAAAGTTCATAGTGCTAAATGCCTATATGAAAAACCTAGAGAAATACCTAGAGAACTTACAACTCAGCTGAAATCCTTAGAACAATTAGAAGCAAAAACACCTAGAAGGAGAAGACTGAAGGAAATAATCAAACTTAGAGCTGAAATCAAAACAATTGAAACAAAAAGAAAAATACAAAGAATCAATCAGCCCTTATCCAAACTAATCAAAAAGCAGAGAGAGAGAGTGTCCAAATCAACAAAATCAGAAATGAAAAGAGGGACATAACCACAGACCACCAGGAAATCCACAAATTTATCAGATCATACATCAAATATCTACACTCCAACACAATATTTTACGGACCTTGAAAGAACAATACTCAAGTTCATTTGGAATAACAGGAAAGCCAAAAGAATTTTGCTCAACAAAAGAACCACAAGAGGCATCACCATCCCTGACTTCAAGTTATACTATAGAGCTACAGTAATAAAAACAGCCTGGTACTGGCATAAAAACAGAGTTGTGGATCAGTGGAACAGAATTGAGGATCCAGACATTAACACAAAAACCTATGAACACCTGATCTTCGAAAAAGAGGCCCAAAATATTCAATGGAAAAAGATAGTATATCTAACAAATGGTGTTGTCATAGCTGGATGATAGTGTGTAGAAAACTGCAGATAGATCCGAGCCTGTCACCCTGCACAAAACTCAAATCCAAGTGGATCAAAGACCTCAACATAAACCCAGGCACTTTAAACTTGATTAGAAAAGAAAGTGGGAAATACACTTCTACAAATTGGCACAGGCAACCACTTTCTAAATATAACACCAGTGGCACAGACACTAAAATCAACAATCAATAAGTGGGATCTCCTGAAGGTAAGAAGCTTCTCTAAAGCCAAGGACACTGTCAATAGGACAAAACAATAGCCTACAGAATGGGAAAAGATTTTCACCAACCCTACAAGTGATAGAGGACTGATTTCTAAGATATATAAAGAACTCAAGAATCTAGAGCCCAAAACCTTGAATAACCCAATCAAAAATGGGGTACAGATCTCAAAAGGGACTTCTCAGCAGAGGAACTATGAATGGCTGAAAGGCACCTGAAAAGTGCTCATCATCTTTAGCCATCAGAGAAATGCAAATCAAAGCAACTTTGAGATACCGCCTGACACCTGCTAAATTGGCTAAGATAAAAGACACAGAGGACAGCCTATGCTGGAGAGGATGCAGAGTAAAGGGAACACTCCTCCATTTTTGATGGGAGTTTAAGCTTGTTCAGCCACTTTAGAATGCAGTGTGATGGTTTCTCAGAAAATTGATAATCAATCTCCCCCAGGACCTAGCAATACCACTTCTGGGTGTATACCCTAAAGATGCACAGTCACACTCCAAAGGCATTAGCTCAACTATATTCATAGCAGCGTTATTTGTAATAGCAAGAACCTGGAAACAACCTAGATGCCCCTCAACTGAAGAATGTATTAACAAACTGTGATACATGGAGTACTACTCAGCAGTAAGAAAAAATGATATTCTAAAATTTGTAGGCAAATAAATGGATTTGGAGAATATCCTCCTGAGCGGATTATCATAAATCCAGAAAGATAAGCAGGGGATGTACTCACTCATTAGTGGATTCTAAACAAACAAACAAACAAAGAAAAAAAGCAAAGCACGTCCAAGCTGCAAACCACAACCACTGAACAGCTTAGGATCAAAAACACCCTGGACTGGCTCTTTGGATCCCATTCCCCCTAGAAGAACACCTGACTTAGTCTTGAGTTTGGGGGGAGAAAACTGGATCTGCCAGGAGTTGAGGCTGAACTAAGCAAATTTGGGACAGTAGGACCTTCAGACTGCCTGCAGCTTGCCCAGGGACGGGATGGGGAGTTGTGGAGAGGAGAGAATGACCTGATGTGGTGGGAAGGGGAGGTACCTTGAATAAGGATATACAAGGATAGAAAGTGTGACTTCTTTGTTCATCTAGCTGTCTGAAGCAGCAAAAAAGGCATAAGCAATACAGTCAAGCTTTTAGTCATATCAGATAAGCTTATAAATTCAAACAGATATATTTCAGATAAACAGATATTCTTCAAACACCACAGAGATCTACAGTAAGGCATTTAGGATATTTTAATAACATAAGTTCTTGGAACAATGAGACATCTGCTCATTGTAGCATTAATCTACTTCAGGGAGATGATGGGCATCAAAGAAACTCCATATAGAGTTGACTCTCTTTGTGACAAAAGTTAGCCACTGGGCAAGAAAGAGCCCTTGCCTCAATTGCAGATTGTATGATGTCCAAATTGGACAACCAGAATGTACATAAAAGAACTGTCAAGCCTTTTTTGGATATACATGAAAGAATTGGCCAAGAGGACAAGGTAGAAAGGAAGGTCTTTAATAATATTCTACTATAAAGATATGATTGTCAGATATGGTAGTTAGGCTTGTAGGTCAAAGATGGATAACTTATTTTAGTCTTTACATTCAATTTTACTTTTTATAAATATGCATCATTATTCTTAAAATGATAATTTTATGCACATATTAATTGAAAATTTGGGTGTTGAATTGTTTTTTAATAATTTCAAAAACTATTAGTATAAATTATGTTTATTTTAAAGTTTTACAATATTACAGATATTCTCTTACAATTTATGCTTTACTTAGTAAGTACTATGAAGTTGTGATATAAAAAGTAACTCATTCATATGATATTTAATTCTGTGCTCTCTGTAGGTGTTATTAAATCAATGTGTTATTACTCATCTCATTGTAGTACATAGTGAGAACTGCATGAATGTAGACTTCCACAAACATATAATAAATATACAATAATATCAAGTAATATAATTAGGAAAACAGAATAAACCCAAAAAACCTTAAACGTAAGTATTAAAAAGTTATGTGGGAAAGACCAAATGAAGCAGATATGGAAATGCAGCATAGTTAGAGTATGCAATTGGCCAATTACCTGCTCTGCAGCACATCTAAGACTAGTTCTAATTGAAAAGAAAGGTGGTTGCTGCAACGTGCTTATCTTACTAAATTACCAGGAGAAAAAGTAGTGACGCTAATAATGAACAAAGGGTTTTAGTTTTAGATAATTTGAAGTATAACTAAATATCCATAGTAGCAAAACTATTTAAAAATATTTTTTATTTTTCTTTCCATATGAAATTAGGAAAACAAACTACTCTATTGTCCTTGTTGTTTTACATTCATAGAACTTACTAATGAATTTTCTCTCAATAATAGTGTTATACTATACTGAATCAATTGGCTGGCTTCTATACTTTGCTTCTGTTTACTCTTGTTTCTGCCAGACTAAACTATCCTACATGTAATCATTGTCCTTCTTTTGTTTTGTTTTCATATTTTTAAAGACTGTGACTTACATTAATACTTCAGCATCTGTAGTTTTTCCTTCTGGAAGCTTGTATAAATATCAGATTCATACTACATGCTCATGAATAAACCCTAGCTCTTAAATAGCCTAACTCAGCCAATTGTCAATTGTAATTGTGTTGAATTTGTAACTTGGGGGCAGCACTGAATGCAGTTTACTGTAAGCCAAGATTCCTAGTTGTAAAGTGTCCTCAAGTGTACTTTATTATTCTCTGTTTTTGTTTTGTTTTTGAAGCTTCAGTTTTGAGAACACTGTACACACTTTTGTGAGTGGAATCCAGAGATATTCTTTTTATAAGCACAACACTGTTTTGTCCAATATCAAAATGTAGATCCATAGAAAGAAAGACATTGTAAGTGTGTTTATCAGGTGATACACAGAGAAAACAATAATAAATGACATACACACACGTAGAAGTAACCAAAGTAGTTTATTAATTACAGATCCATGAAATCATAGGAAAATAAGGGCTTAGTAAGTGACAAAATGTTTATATAGAGATTCACTAAAAGATGGAAAAATATACTGAAGATGTTATTAAGTTTTATGTGTTACACATTTTTCCTGAAGGATGTGTAAATCATTTGGTTTATAGCAAACACACATGAGTTCTAAGCAATCAAACAGTGGCTGAGTTGGGTCAGAGCTGAATCTCTGCATAATAAATATTTCATGGCACTTCACTAACATCTATTTTCTGAGTCCAGATGACAATAGATTTCGTTTTCTCATTTGTTTCAAACAGATCTGAGAATGAGAGAGAACAAAAGAGTAAAGGAGTGTAAGTTTGTCACACTCTGTGTAGCTTGAACTTTAAAATTCATATTGATTGCTGTTGTCAATTACCACAAAACTGCAAATCTCAAGACAGCCATCCTTGATCAAGAGCTATGTACTATGGAGAATCAGAATGAAGTCAAGTGACATTCTAATGCTAGCCATATGATTGGCAATAGATACACTAATAAATATAGCTCTTTTGAGAAGCCCAACTTTGTAAAAGATAATAATAATAATAAAACAAGCTTTCCTATAATAAAATTCAGTCTCATATTAAAAAAAGAAACAAAACAATTGGAATTTTGTCAAAAGTTTTGTTTCTCTTAGGAGTCAGTATGTCATTAAAACAACCTCAGACCTGTTAAGAGTTGGAAATGACTTAAAGACATTATTTAAAAATCCATATATGATTAAATTTAGGAGAATATATATAAAAAATAAACTCTACATATCTATGTATATATATATATATATAAATTTTTATTGACTTCTAAAATGTAATGCCTTAGAAACAATAATAAAAATTTAAAACAGACACATGCTACAAAAAGTAATTTTAAGTTAATTCTGACAATGAAATAATTTTAAAATAATGTAGTTCTATAAGCAGAAGTGGTTTGGGCTCTTGGGATTATAGATTTTATAGTTTCCATTCTCCAGCAAGATCAGTACAGGCTTAGCTCAGCCTCCACTCCTGGCAGATCCAGTTTTCTCCTCCCAACTTACTGGGACAGTGGGACCTTAGTACTGCCTGCCACCTGCCCAGGGAGGGGATGGGGAGTTGTGGAGAAGACAGAATAACCTGATGTTGTGGGAGGGGGAAGGGACCTTGAAGAAGGATGTACAAGGATATGAAGTGTGACTTCTTTGCTCATCAGTCTTGATGTTGGGGTGAGGAAACTGGATTTGCCAGGAGTGGAAGCTGAACTGTGCCATATTGGGACCTTGGGACCTCCTGCCCATGTTGTGGAGGAGATGGGGAGATGTGGAGAAGAGAGTGACCTGAGGGCGTGGGAGGGGGAAGGATCCTTGAATAAGGATATACACGGATAGAAAATGTGACTTTATTCATAATAAAAACATAAAAAATTAAATATGTGTAAAATAATCAAGACCCAAGATGACTCTATACCAGGTCTCATTTGAAAGTAATTTGTGGAAGTTTCTACTGGGCATATTTTTTTTTGAGTAAACCTATGAACAGGAATAATGAAAAAATAAAACGGGCTCTAAACAAAGTGAAATGCTCATGTTATAAGAATAATATTTTGGGTTATGAATATTATACTCTATTTGATATTTAATAATGTAAAATAATATTCATGCAACTTACATTAATTTTAATTAATAAAGATATCTATATGTTATATGAAAACTATGATAACTCTTACTTGCACTTCCATTCAAAGTATGTATAGGCACTGAAGAATTATAAATTATAGCTACATAAACAAGAAAAAATACATCTTTAAAACAGTAATGTAGAAGTGTTTGTGTGTGTGTGTGTGTGTGTGTGTGTGTGTGTGTGTGTGTGTGTGTGAGAGAGAGAGAGAGAGAGAGAGAGAGAGGGAGGTTGTATAAATTAGGAACACAGTATGTAATTTCCAGTCTCTTCCCTAAATGCCTATGAAAATATACTTGATGGCCTGCTTCTTTTTAAGCTTCATTTTAGCATGGGCAGTTTGTAGAGCCTTGAGGGGTGGGATCAGACTGGGGTCCTGTAAAGGGTTGGCTCCTTGGAACCCATTCCCTGCAGAGGAGTGCCTAACCCAGCCTTGATACGGGGATGAGAACATCAGACTTGCCTGGAGTAGATTGTGATGCTGATCCTGTTCTTTTGGGTGAGAGGATTGGGGGATAGGGTGGGAGGAGCCTGAAGGCAGACTGGGAGAAATTGGGAACAGGGAAGGATTGGTGAGCAGGGATATACATGGAAAAAAGGATATTTTTTAAAAATAATAAATGAATGAATGAATGAATGAATGAAGTAAACTTTATAATGAAAACCACACTTCTGAAGTTGTCTACAAGGTGGAGGGTGGGAGGTTACATACATAAAGGTTTATAAGTGTTAGATGACTGCTTTGTTTATGCTGTTCATGTATTAATTCCTAAGTAACATATACCACAACTTGCATCAACACATCACTAACTTATTTGCCCTGTATACTTTCCATAAAAGTTACCGAACTAGTTTTAGTTCATTAAATGCAACTAAGTAACTTTCTCATGCTTCCTAGATAATCCACCACAGTTCATTAAAAATTAAAGAATAAAATGTTAAAACTTCACTTTTCTTTCTACCATTTTGGGTTAGAAAGCATTGAAAAGCAAGCATTTGTCCTACAGTTTTCTATGCCTATATTTTGGACTTTTTTTTTATTATTCTATTTGTTTAACTGTTTTATTATGTTCAGATTGTTCCATGGACGGCAAACAATCTGTCTCAATCTTCTGAATCTTTAATTCCAGGTACTTTCTATGCTTCCACTTTATTATCAGATATACAGATTGTCTCTTTCAGATATCGCTAGATTCCCCATTTCATTCAAAATTGCTTGAAATATCTAAACTTTCCTAAAGTTTTCAGGAATTTGGAGAAGTCATTCTTCTTAGCCTCATGTGCTATGTATTTTCTTTTCTTTTTTCTATTTATTTTTTATTTATTATGAATAAATTCTTATTTCTTTATCCATGTATCCCCTTGTTCAAATCCCTTCCCCCTTCTGCCTCTCCTAGTCACTCTCTCTTCTCCCTATCTCTTTATCTCCTCCCCAGCAAGGGCAAGAGGTCCCAAGTCCCAAGGTAGCTAAGTTCAGTATCCACTCCAGGCAGATCTGCTTTCCCTACCCCAATATCAAGGATGAGTCAGGTGTTTCTCTGGAGGAAATGGAGTCCAAGGTGCCCGTCCAAGGTTCCATTCCAAGGTGTTTCAGATCCCAAGCTGTTCAGTGGTTGTGGTTTGCAGCTTGGACATGATTTGCTTTTTGCTTTTTTTTAGAGTCCACTAATGAGAGAGTATATCCCCTGCTTCTTTTTCTTGAATTGTGATACCTCGCTCAGGAGGTTATTCTCCATAGCCATCATTTGCCTGCAAATTTTAGAATAACATTTTTTCTTACTGATGAATAGTACTTCATTGTGTAGATGACCCCAGCTTGTTATTTCATTCCTTAGTTGTGGGGCATCTAGGTTGTTTTCAGGTTCATGCTATTATAAATAATACTTCTATGAACATAGTTGAGCTAATGCTTTTGGAGTGCTAATGTGTGTCTTTATGATAATTGCCTAAGAGTGATATTGCTGTATCCTTAGGGAGATTATTCACCGTTTTCTGAGAAATCACCATACTGCATTCCAAAGTGGCTGAACAAGTTTACACTCCCACCAGCAATGGAGAAGTGTTCCCCTTGCTCCACAACCTCACCAGCATAAGCTGTCATCTGTGTTTTTAATTTTAGCCATTCTGACATGGGAATAAGATAGTATCTCATAGTTGTTTTGATGTGCATTCCTCTGATGGCTAAAGATGGTGAACACTTTTACATGTGTCTTTCTGCCATTTTTAATTCTTCTGCTGAGAATTCCCTCTTCAGTTCTGAACCCCATTTTTTGATTGGGTTATTCAAGGTTTTGGGCTCTAGTTTCTTGAGTTCTCTATATATTTTAGAGATCAGTACTCTGTCACTTGTAAGTTGGTGAAAACTTTTTCCATTCTGTAGGCTGTCATTTTGTCCTATTGACAGTGTGCTTGGCTTTACAGAAGCTTCTCAGTTTCAGGAGATCTCACTTATTGATTGTTGTTCTTAGTATCTGTGCTACTGGTGTTATATTTAGGAAGTGGTCACCTGTGCCAATGCATTGGAGGGTATTCCCCAATTTCTTTTCTATTAAATTCAGTGTAGCTGGTTTATTTTGATGTCTTTGATCCACTTGGTTTTAAGTGGATCAAAGCTTCATGTGTCTTCAGAGTTCTACAATTATTTTCATCAAGCATATGCTCCTTCTTAGAAGTTTTACATGATTTTTCTTGTTTTTAGATATATTTTTACAAATTATTTCAGAATTTGCTTGCTTATTTCTGAACATTACCCACATATCTCTAAAGATCTGCATTGAGACCCTATGTGTAATTGCTACCCCAAGGCTACACCTGCATATTCCCTGGATTCAATGCGTATTCCTATTCTCCCAGATTTCTTAAAACCATTGTAGGTAATGTATTTTCCTGGTTGTTTATTGCTTTTATATCAACACTAGTATTAGGAATACTATTTAAGAGACTACTCTTGCTTTTGTTTATGTTCTTCCTTTTTTATTCACTATAAGATATATAGTACTAATGCTTAAATGAGGAAACATATATCAAGCTTTGAAAACTTTTAAAGATCTTTAATTTAGTAGAATTGCAACATCTTCACTTTATTGTAAATATTTCACAGTTTTCTAAAACTAAATATAGAAATTCTGTGGCAGCCAATCAAAACTCAAAGTGTTTATCCATGCATGCCAACATACTAATTTTAAAATTTATATAAAATTTTAATTTGTTGTTCTAAAAATGGAATAAAGAAGCATGGGTGGGAAATTATCATATTAAAATATCAAGACATGTTGAAATATAGAGTAATTTAAACAGTGTGAGGTAGAAGAGCAAAAATGGGAGAGTTAAACCTCAAGAAAGAAACTTGTGGACATGTGGCTATTTGGATTTGACAGATGTGAAAATGAAAAAGGGCACAACAAAGAAAGACTTGTTCTATAATAATACTGTGAAAATAAAATTCCCCTCCCAAAACATCCTGCAAAATCATTCCAGATGGTTGAAATATGCATACTTAAAGTAAATTTTAAACTTATTACAGAAAGTATTAGAGTATCCTAAAATATTCTATTCACAAAAATATACTTTTGGAATGTGGGCAGAATAGTTCACAACAATTTCAATTGAATTATATTTTTAATTAAAATATTGTTTAAATATAACTTAAAATAATAAATTTAAAAAATTTTAAAAGGATAATATTTACAATATTTGTTATAGTACAGTTTGATTATAATATATGTGTACAATATAAAGTATGATGACCATGTTAACATTGAACTACAATTAAAAAAATGGGTGTTTAAAGATCTAGAGAAGAATTTAAACTTGAAAATCCAAAGTTCAACAAAATAATATTTCTGATTTTTGAATCAAATGTACTTGTACATTTATAAAAGTTATGTTAGCATAAAGAAAAATATTTTATTAATAGCAAATGTTACCAATATATTTAGATCTCTTAATGGTTATAGGTAAACAATAATTGAACCATTGACTTTTGATAGCATTTTGACTGTTGCCTTAAAATGCATGCATGTGGCAAATGAGAAAATAAGATTTTTTTAGTTAGAAGACAGATCAGTAAAGTGGTACAATAAAGTAGAATATTTAAATGGACAACACTATTAACATTGTTTTGAGAACATCAGAAATACATTAGCAAAAATAACTATTAAGCAATATTTTTATAGGTACAAAACAAAAAATGTGGGTTCAAAGACAAGTGTTCAGATTCTTATTAGAGATGTTCCTAGTCTAGGAAATAAATGATTGTAAGTTGTTCTCCAAGAACTATGACTTCACTATCACTAAAAATTAATAAAATTAAATACATAATTTTTTAATGAAATTAATACAATTAAGTGTATGTTATAAATAGAACCAAAAGTTGTTCAATCATAGTGTATTTTGTAATAACTTAAATTTATAGCAGCTAATATTCTGCATAAAGAACCTGATAAAAACATGACTGAATCTAGTGACTAGTTAGCAAAGGGAAAGAATCTAGGCGCTGAAGGACCAATGTGACAAGATTTCCATGTATATAGGATAATCTAGGCACTGCAGGACCAATGTGACAAGATTTCCATGTATTTGGGATAAGGACAAGATCTCCATGTATATAGGATAATCTAGGCACTGAAAGACTAATGTGACAAGATTTCCAGTATATGTAGAGCATATGAATTCAAAAGTACAGTGATAGTCATCACATTCTGGCAAGGATGATGCTGGAGAAAAGGAGAGAGATGATTGTCACAGAAGGAAACGTTTCAGTTAACTTCTTAGGTAGAAAAAATGATAGTGGTGCACATAATAGCACAGCAACTGTAGTTGTAGTGTATAAATCACAATATCATGTGTAAGTCACATTGCAGAAAAGTTCATTTCAAAGCTTTTTGATAGGAACAAAATACTAATATGCAACCTTATAGCTGTTCAAAATATATAATAAATATTATATTATAATATGATATGTCATGCATTAGTATATATAAAATATTATTAATAAACTTTAAGATTTATCCATCAGCTTAAAAAAGGAGAAGTGCATCAAGAATGTTAAAAATGAGCAAGATTAAAAAATAATGAGAGCAGCTTCTGGGGAAAACATAGGGAAATATGGATACTTATTCATTCATTTACATGATTGCCAAATGGGACAGCTAATATGAAAATCCATGTGTAGATCCTCAGGCATTAAGGAATTGATGTACTTCAATATCTACACATCATACTCTTGGGCATATATACAAAAGAGTCTACATCCCACTAAAGACACTCATCCATATTCTTTGCCAATCTATGAAAAACAGTCAGAAATTGGAAACTGCCTAGATGTCCATAAGTTACAAATTAATAATGAAATTATGCAGCATTTACATGGTGAAATTGTATTCAGCTGATGAAAAATGATGTTGGCAAGCAGATAAATTAAGCTCTCATCCTGAATCATGTAACATCTGAAAACAAACACATTGCATGCAATCCCATGTGCTAATTTTAACATTAAACTTTAGATACATGCACATCCATAAGAAAATCCACAGAGTTTAGGTAGCTTAGAAGGGACCAGGTAGGATAAGGATATAAAGAAAAACTAGAATAAGTTGACTAAATTGTGAGTGACATGAGAGTAGAAGGTAAAGGAAAGAATATGGGAATAGATAACAAAAAGGCATTATAATAAGGATATGGAATCTTACTGTAGAAAATTTCATATATATGTTAATGAATTCATAATATAATGGTAGAGACAATTCTTCATCTACACTTTTTTTTAATTACAGACTATTTAGTCTATAGTTAAGACTTTTTGTTATCTAGTTGTTACATCTTGAATTAAGCCATTTCTATTAATCTATCTATCCTCTGTTCAATTATATCTTGTTCTTTCTGGTGGCTAGCTGACAGTGTCTGCCTAAACTTCACATTTCTTTCCCCTGCATCTCTCCTGGATTTCTCACCTGGCTGTATTTTGACTTGTGATGTGCAAAACAGTTTCTTTATTAACCAGTGCTACCAATACATATTCACAGCATACAGAAAGACCACTCACTCCACAGCAGAGGATTGTCAGCAAACATGTGAGCACTGGAAACAAAATCCATATCTTCTGTAGGAGTAATAATTGTCATTAACCATCATTTTTGTTCCCTAGTTTCCCCTCAAAAGCAAGAATATAATCTCTCTCCATTTTAAATTTTATTCAAAAACATTTGTTTAATTAATTGAGAATAAAATGTTGTCATGTAATTTAAGGTCAGCATATTTATGTTTAGTTAGTTCCAAAGTTATTTTGCATGTATGTTTGCTTATTTTTCTAATATTATTTCTTTATTTTAATATCAATCACATTTCTCAGTTTTCCTCTCCTTCCACTCACCCCCCAGCTTCCCCTATCACTACTCACACTTCTTCTGCTCAGAGATAAAATCTTTCCTAGGGGAGTCAACAAATTCTGGCATACCAAGCTGTAGTAGCACCAACTCCCTCCTCCCTAAATTAAAGCAGTAAAATGCAAATAGATCCACATCTATCACCCTGCACAAAAGTAAAGTCCAAGTAAAGCAAAAACCTTAACATAAACACAATTACACTGAACTTAGTAGAATTGAAAGTAAGAAATATCCTTGAAGGCATTGGTAGAAAAAACTACTTCCTAAATATAAGACCAATAGCACAGATATGGATCACAACAATTAATAAATGGGACCTCCTAAAAGTAATAAGGTTCTAAAGAAAAGGACCTAGTCAATAAGTAAAAACAGCAGCATAAAGAATGAAAAAAAATTTTTACAAACCTTAAATATAACAGAAGGCTTATCTCTAAAATAAAGAACTCAAGGAACTAGATAGCAAAATACCAAATAATACAATTATAAAGCAGAGTACAGTATAAACAAAGAATACTTAACAGAAGAATCTCAAATGGTTGATAGGCACTGAAAAACTCTTCAATGTCTTAGTTATCAAGGAAATACAAATCAAAACAACTCTGAGGTACCATCTTATGCCTGTCAGAAAGACTAAAATCATAAACACTGATGGCAGCCTATGCAGGAGTGGATGTAGAGTAAGGGGAACACTCCTACATAGCTGATGGGCGTGTAAACTTGTACAGCCACTCTGAAAAATTGTATGGCAGTTTCTCAGAAAACTGGGGATCAATCTACCTCAAAATCTAGCAATACAACTCTTGGACATATAGTCAAAGGATGTACATTCTTACCACAAAGTTGATTCCCTTCTTTGTTCATAGTAAACAGCTTTATAATGTCCAGAACCTTTAAACAACTTGCATGCTCCTCAACTGCAGAATGGATTTTAAAATTATGGTACATTTACACGACAGAGAACTGTGCAGCAGTATCAAAACAATTACATCTTGAAATTTTCAGACAAATTGAAGGAACTAGAAAAAAATAAACATTCTGAGTGATTTAACTCAGACCTAGAAAGACAAACATGGCATGTATTCATTCATAAATGCATATTGGACTAAAGCAAAGTATAACCAGCCTACCATCCAGAATCTCAGAAAAGCTAGGTAACAAGGGGAATCCAAATACAGATGTTGATGTATCTCCCTGGAAAATGGAAATAGATAATTTTCCCTGAATAAATTGAAAACATGAGGGGGTAAGAGGGAGTAGAAAAAGTACATGAGGAAAGTTGATAGTAGAATTGGAAGGGACAAAGAGGGAAGGCAGCTTGAAATAGGTATCGTAATAGAGGGAGTCATTTTGGAATTAGGGAGAAACTTGGTGCTAGGCAAATTCCTAGGAAACCACAAGGATAATGTCATCTAAGACTCTAAGAAATAGTGAAGAGGGTACCTGAACTCACTTTCTCTTGTAATTAAATTGATGATCTCCCTTATTATCATAAAAATTGTATCCAGCAACTGATGCAAGCATATGCAGGTATCCACAGCTAAATGCTGTGCTGGGCTTCCAGTTGAAGAATGAAGAAATGTAGGAGTGAAGTATGAGCACATGGGTCAAGATGATGACAGAAAAACCCATAGAGACAGCTGACCAAAGACATTGGGAGCTCACTGACATTGGCCTAACATCTGGGGAACCTATATGAGACTAACCAGGCTCCCTGAACAAACAGTTGTGTGGCTTGGGCAATTTGTGGGCCTGTGGCAGTGGGACCAGAATTTATTCCCAGGGCATAACTGGCTTTTATGGAGCCCAATCCATATAGAGTAATGCCTTGCTCAACTACCAGTCTCATGCCACAAAGTAGAACATATAGTGATGGGAATTGTTTAAATCTTATTGAGACACTGATCAATAATCCAATCCAAAAGAATCCAATGAATTCTTATCCAAGCATTACATGTTATTGTTCAGGTTATTTATTATATCCACAACCTAAGAAAAGATTCTATTTCTAAAGATACCACATCATATATCACTGCATATGTAGATGTTTCACTGGGGCCCAAAAGGAAGTTTTATACATATTGATGAGGGTTCAGTCTGCTAGAAGGTTCTGTGCATACTAACAGTAGAGAAAAGTATTCAGTATGATTTACCAGTTACAGACTCTACACATAATAACAATGTCTTCCTTGCAAGATGAACTGGTACTATCATGGCATTGATGTTATGAAAATAACCAACCACTTTTTGCTGAATTTAAGACTCACTTCATGAGCTAGAACTCATAATAACACTCTTTAAGAGGCCAAAAATCTGCAAATAGATATTTATGTCATGAGACTGTGGGAAACTGACAACTGTTATTCTGCTAAGAAAACAGAAATAAAATGACTCCTAATGTTACTGTCATACCCACATATTGCAACATTCTCAGCTCCCATCAGAGAAGTTTCTTCTGACAGTAAGTGATAGTTAACACATAAGCCTACAACTGAAAATGTATAGAGAATTAGGAAGTTTTTTGCACTCAGCCATAAATGGAAACTATTTATATAACACCTCATATAAAAGCTCAGAAATCTACATAGAACAGGAAACCGATAGATTGTAACAACTAGAAATATCATGGAAACAATATCTTCAAGATTCACACATATGAATTCACTGTTACCAAGACAGCTGAAGCAAGATTTGCAAAGTTCAAACAACAATAAATTCTAGTATTGAAAAGAAGTGGATACCAAGTTCCATCCATAGTCAAGGAGCTATTTGCAATTGACAAAAAAATGGAAAAAAAAATTCTTCAGTGGAATGTCACTGTATTTTGCCCCAACCAAACTTCAGGGCTTGCCCCATGCCCATAGAAAATGGCTAATACAAAACAGAATTTATGTATTTTTGTGTGTTCTATTTAGCTTTTGCTGGCATGATACTGTTTTTGTTTTGTTGATTGATTGATTGCTACAATTTTGGTTTGACTGGTTTACTTTTCGAAAAAGAAACAAAAAGAATATTAAGTAGGGCTGGAGTTTGAAAGAAATCGGGGGAGGGAAAGGATAAGCATTTATTAGAGGAAAAAATAATCACACTAAAATCAGCAGGGATAAGGATCCAATAGAAATTGGCATAAATATATACATACACACATGCACACAGAAAGTGTGAGTGAGAGATAAGAAGACAGACAGAAAGACAGAGATGAGATAACTGAATAAATTTTGATTTAATTTAAAGAGGAAAAGTGCTTGTCTTTGTGAAAATTTATGACAAACTTGAGTTACTATAATTTTTATACAACATATACAAATTTGTATAAAAATTAAAAAACAAAAAGAAAATAAGTAATATACACAGTCAGATATAAAGACTAGAAAGAACACCAAAACCTTTAAAATAACTGCTTTAAGTCTTCTAAGGGAATTCTGGGGAAAATTCAAATGAATAAAAGGTGTTCATATCAGGATAAAAGAAACAAAACACTAAAGAAATGTGAGGCCTGAATCATAACAAGGAAGGCTATCCAATTACAAGGCTGTGCTGTTCTCATAAACACTATTAGAGCCATCAGCTCAGTCTGCAACCCAGTTAGCATCTGTTAAATATTGGTAGCATGTGTTACATTAAGGGACTTAGAAATGTTATAAGGAAAGGATTGATTTTTCTTTTGTTACATTTTGAAATTAAACTATAAATTTTATTAAGAGTACTATGTAATTAAGAAAATTAAAAATCATAAGATGCCTTTTGTTATTAAATGCAAGGGCTTGCATACTGTAGTGAGCGTGAAAGATGCAGTTATTTCTTTAGTTTCATCACAAGAAGTGATATTAGGATAAATAATACACTATTTCTGAGATTTCATTAAAATAAACTGCATTCTTTGTATTATATTTTACCTTAAATTATAATGAGGCATATTTATATTAAAATTATAAATATGGAATATGTGTATTTATATAGATGCCTTGAAATTAATTTATACTTAATTTGTAATAGATGTATTTATAATCAGGCCAACAAAGCAGGGAGTTAACATTGGATATTATGAACACTTCTGTAAAAAATAATCAAAAAATTTAGGGTATATAAAATAAGAATGAGGATTTTTATAATAAGGAAGCATGTGCAGTTATTTAGATATAAATATCTTAACATTAAATATAAATATAATTTGAAAATCTTAAATATAAAAGATACTAGTAGTTAGTTAAATGGTTTCAATTACAGAAGGCAAATCCAGGTGTAGAGAAAAAAAAATCTTAATTGAAAAATCATTTGTTTCTAATGATCATAATAAAGGTAAAACACACTTTTCTTATGAGTCAATTCCCTCTTAAGTTTTATATACTTATATACACAAGATATTCAGATTAATTTAAATTAATTTTCTTAAATTTAGTAGAGACCAATCTAAAATACTAAATTTACAGATAACTATCTGTTAAGTGATGAAGCATATATAATTATATGGTCAAAAAGTTGAGAAGAAAAAGTAGAAAAGCTAAACATATCTGACCATGCATTAAGTTTCTCAGATGCAGGCAAGTGGATTTTTTTTAAATTTTATTTGTATGATACTATCATGAGAGACCTGTGGTGTCTGGGTTTAATATAATTTTTTATAGTAATTTTGTTTCAATTTTGTTTTGTCCATTTAACTTGCAAAACACAAAGCAAATACTTTTATGTTTAACTTTATTAAACTAATGTCATCGTAGTTAATACTTTTAAAATAAGTTTTAATTTTTCATCAGATTGAAAATGTTTTTTAAGTTTATAATTTAAACTGCTCAGGTATAAATATATGACAACATATGTTAGTATTTTACTTAAAAAAGAAAGGTTATAAGTTTCTGAAGAATGCTATACAAGTAACATATGGGCATAAGACACAAAATAGCTGCATTGAGTAACTAATTAAAGTTGCATTTACAGAAAAATAATGTTATTACCTTGCAGGTTATACATTATTTTTGTCGAAGTGCCTTACTGTGAATAAGTCTCCTCTCATTTTCCACCCCCCACACCCTGCAGCAATCATTCTACCATAGATAACATTCTCTTGACTTCCTGAAAGTACTTGAATTTCTCTTTGAGTTACACTTTTTCTCAGAGTATAGTTTAGATACTACATCTGGCACTCTGCCCTGGATGCTGACCAGTTTGCCTCTGTGACATTAAACTGGTGCCTGAGAGTCTGAGTGTCAAGAAAGTTGATTCATTTACAGTTTTCCATTATGTAGCTCTAACATTTTATGTTGTTTTCTAAATAATAGATGCAGTACTGCCAGCCCAGACATGTTCAAAATCCTGCTTGGCTTCCACGAGCTATGTCACAATGTTCTCCACATGGGAAACCCTGAGAGAGGACCTTTTGTTTTATATTTTTCCTCTGTTTTTTTTCTCTAATCATGTACTTAGCAGAGTATTTCCATTTCAAAGACTGACCAGTTTCTCTTATTTACCCACATTATCAGTGCATAAAAAAATTCTACATTGATATATCAGATATGATTTTTTTCAGCTTTATTTAGGAAATAAAGCATTATTAAACACAAAGGTGCAAAATATCAGATAATTTAAAAACAGATAATACTGTTTTTATTCTATAGATTATCAATAGACAGATGCACTGAATTCAGGAATTTGAATTCAACACTAATACAGTGACATCATTGAGAAAGTTACAGTCTTGTGTGATTTTCTATACTGGCAAATGTTTAATTAATAAAGGTTGGGCAAAAAATCAATAAAAGAGTAAAACTGAATAAAATGGAAAATTCATTAGGAAGTAAATAGGTTCACTTTTTGAGTAGTACAATGAAATTAGCACACGCGCACAGCTGAACACAATGTCTTTGTGTTTCTCCACTTGAATTTTGTGTCTTTGAATGAGTCCTGAATGTAGGACAGATTTGATAGGACCATATATAAATATATATATATACATATATATTATGTAAATGTAATAGATACTATAGTGATATAAAAATATTATGAACTAAAAAAGTAAAAATATATAAATAAATTTTTGAACAGGTTTCTCCATCTTTTCTGAGAATGCCAAAATCTGTGGGTATAAAAGTCCCTCCCTTACAATAGCATAATATGTACATATAAGGTAAATATACAATGTATTTTTAACTTATCTCTATATTATTCACAGATTCTAAGTAATTGCAATCTGAATACAAGTAATTATAAATATTTTACTATGGATAGCATAACAAGGCACAAAATTTAAAAGAATATCTTGAGCTGAACATAGTTGAAATCATTAATAAACAAGAAATAAATATGAAGAGATGATCATTTAATATTAGAGATAAATTTTTCCAAAAGCTCAAATGTGAACCGAACTCCTAGCACCCAACACAAGGAAATCTACAGTCACCTCTCACCTTACAATGAACAACACTCTCCACAGATCCCTTGTACTATTGGTATGGACAGGCATATGTTTCCTGGACCATCATTTCAGAACCTCCCTTTCTAGCTCCTCCATTGTTATACAAGGACCTCCCAGATCAGGAGTCCCAAGCTCAACTCTGATTAATCCTATTTTCTCCAAAAGTGCAAACTGCAGTATAAAACAGATACATCATAAAAATAAAATAAAATAAAACAGTTTTTTTCTCAAATTACTAAGTCCATGAAAAGGATCTCACTGACCATAAAGTCAAAGAACATACAGACAAATAATTTCAAAATATAATTATAATCACATTCAAGCAACTCAAAGAATACAAAAACAAAGAGATTAATGATATAAAACAGTTAATACAGGATATAAATACCAAAATCATTAAAGAATTAAAATAGCAAAAAAACCTAGCTAAAGTGATACTAAAAATAAAAAAAAATAAAAAAAGAGAAAAACTCAATATAAAGAATAAAAAAACATCCAGAATAATTTTAATAGTAAAGGTATTTATGACCACTGTTAAATTTGAAAAGCATAAGGAAACGAATACTTCAGTTTGAAACGAAGTTTGAGAACATTCAAAACAAGAGAAAATATCAACTCCAAAACTATCAGCCAAAAAAGTATAAAAAATTTATGACAAAATGGCAGAAATTAACAAGCATTTTCACTAATAACTGCCTATTAATTATCTCAATTTTAAAAGAAAGAGATAAACTTGCAGATTGAATCAGACAGAATCTACCTTATTGCCTTATACAACTTGTACTGGGATATCAGCATTATACATTTTCTTAGGATAAAGAATAAAAAATGAACCTAGAAACATGCATGTGTGAAATACGTAAGAATATATAATTAAAACAAAATTAGTAAAAGACAAGGAATATCAAGCAAGTTGAAACTTATGAAGAAACATCGTAGTACAGTGCGTTATTTTGATACCATTAGAATAAAGTTAAATAATAACTGAAAGCAATAATATAGAATGAATACAAATTAATGAATATTTAAAAATGTAATACTGAATGATGACTGAGTCCACTAAGAAAATCAAGAGTAATAAAGACATTTCTTAGAACTGAATGAAATGAAAATACATAATAAGCAAACATACAGGGTACAGTAAAAGTATATTTGTTTTAAAACTTGAGTTCAACAACTAATGAAAAGGAGATGTTATAAAATTGAAAGACTTCAGTGAAGGGTTATGGAAGGCATGGAGGGAAGAAAGAAAAAAGGTGAATTATCTAAATATATTATAATCTCACAAAATAAAAATAAAAAATTAAAAATTGAAGCACTAAAGAAATAAATTGAGGAAGACTTTGAAGACCTAAAAAATCCAATGCTCATCAATAGAAATACTTGGTAGTGTCATAAACAACCATTTAAGATAGAGCTATTTAAAGATTAAATGTGATCCCAATTAAAATTGTCATTTAACACACCAGAATGGTTTGTGAAAATCTATAAATGACACTTACTATCACACAATGTAACTTTTTTATAAAAAGAGGAAGACTGAGAGAACACATGTGTAAAGAATAAGACAAACAGACTCTAAGATTTATAGGAATACATGAGGATGGTAGAAAAATATCAGGGCAGTGATGTGGGATATCCTTTTGTGTGCTGCAAATAGATATTGCTTTCCTTGGTTGATGAACAAAGATACTTGGGCCTATGGCAAGGGTGATACAGCTAAGAAGAAATGCTAAACTGAATACAGGGAGAAAGAAAGCAGACACAAAGAGAAGTCAACAGCCACCAGAGGAGAAAGATTTCAGAGTATCACTGACCAACCACTGTTCATCTGGTAATATACAGATTAATAGAAATGGTTTAACTTAAATGTAAAAGCCACCGAGTAATAAACTCGAGTCATCAGCCAAACATCTGTAATTAATGTTAAGCCATTGAGTGATTATTTTATAAGCTGCCAGGAAACAGGTCAGAGCACAGAAAGGCTCTGGTCACAGGAAAGAGAACATGGGAATTAGCCAAAACTAAAGACAATCAGATAATTTTAAAGTGTATTTTCAAATTTTGTTTGGATAAAATTTCCTTCATGAGTTTATAATGTAACTCTTAGATGACATTATTATGTTAAAGTTTCACTACAAGACCTAAGACATCTTCTTACATGTTATTGTCATTGCCTTGGTTGCCCAACATGAGAGCATCTTAAACCCTGTGCTGAAAATGGCACAATTTCCAACACAGGGCGTAGAACACTTAATCTCATATTGCATAGCAGAGAATTCTTCTTGCAGCCTAATCTTCACAGTTTCAGAAAGTGCTCAACAAGTCACTACATAGAGTATAAAAGTTGAGACATCAATGTTCTTACCCAATACCAAATCTTGTTTGCTATAGTACTAACCTGGAAAACTGTAATAATATTAGCATAACAGATAAGACATAATTAATGATTTTCTGCTTGCTTTTGAGGTCTGCTCCACAGAGGAAATTCTATGTCTGGTAATCTAATCCCTCAAATGTCATGATGGTAAAGTTTATAAGATCTTATGGTAGAATCTGGTGCTCTTACTTGGGAAAATAGTTATGATATCAAATTGCCTTCTAAATGTTTGCATTTGTTCCTATAACCTAACCTGCTCTCAGCCTCAGTCAAAAGCTCTTTGGAGAACTTCTGTTCTTCAGTTCAGAGTGTGACCTGAAGTGAGAACCTAAGTCTTGATAGTTGCACAAAGACTGTGTGTGCATGTCTATATAATCTAAGAATCTCCAAGGTAAATTAGTATCAATAAGCAAATATTATCTTTTGGTAGTACTGATAATGAATTTTTATTTTTTCAAATACTGTGATATTGATGAATGGAATGTTAATGTGTTCATTGTTCTGTGTTTGGCTACAAGTTTACATAGCTCAAAATATGCCTATTGCCATCATTTGAAAGTGTGCCTGAGTATGAAGAGCTATTTTTCAAAGAGACATTCGATTATCAATGCTTATTCTATTCTAATTCAAATTCCTTTGTCTTTTAAGAAAATTACTCTTGAATTGTAGTGCCAGACCATTTCCCTAATAGCAGTTACTAAAACTGATTTTTCATACATATTCATAACTTAAACCATAAAGATTGTTGTGTATTTCAAAATGATACATCAATCAATGCCATAAGATCCTGCTTAGCAACTCAGAAAGAGAAAGCATAGCTCAGTATTTTCATGTAAAATACTTACTGGGCATTTTTATTCAGAACTCATCAACACAACAATTTGTCATAAATATGTACATATATGTATTTATCTGACATAAATTTCAAAAGTAAAAGTAGGAAAGCAAGGTTGAAAATAAGCAAAAAAATCTGAAGAAAAGAACAATTTCTATAGCTCTAGACTCAGAGTAAAATTTTTTATGAAAAATAGTTCTAATGGAAATGAAGTAATAACTCCTAAAGGTCCTATATTATTAAACTTTACACTTCCCAAACTATTTTTTAGTAATAAAATTTGAGGTGTTTTGTGCCTTCTTAAGTTCTCCATACTCATTTTTTTTATCAACACTAGAAGTTGAACCTAATATAAGAAATTGTACATTAGTTTTATGTAAAACACTGTAAAACCATGCTTAAGACAAACTTTTTACTTATTTTTATAGTTACAAGAAAATGGACTGAAAAATCAGACATAATAGTAACAGTGATAAAGCATATAGAATTAAAGAAAGGAAAAGACATCTGGCTTATTTAATTGTTTCTACATGATTTTCTATCTGTATCCCACTGATCACTTTTTATATGGATACCAATGTTACCGGATAGAGATCCATCCATAAAGTCTTATTATCTATGTTTAAATGTACCACAACATGAGGAATTTAGGATTAAGATTTCAATGAACGACTCTGGTGGTAGATTTTGTTCATTTAAACACCTAAGTGAGATTACTCCTGTTGAAAATAGCCAGCAACTATCTTTATCTAATACTTTCTCTCTTTCAAAACAATAATCAAATAAATTTCCATTCCATCTACTTTAAATTATAAAATAAAACATATGTGTTGTTAAGAAAGAAAATATAAAGAGTGCTGACATATACAGAAGAGTCACTGGGAGGGCAAAGAAAGTTTGAACAAAGGGATACATGGATAAAAAATGAGACTTTATTCAAAAATAAATTAAAAAAAGAAATGATAACTAATATTGGCACACAGCTGGGGAAAGGGGGTCATAGACTGCTGAGTGAGTGAGAACTTTGAAATTAGTTTAGATATTATAATTTTTAACAAGTGAATAAATGAAGAAAATGTTAAAAAAAGAAAGCTACTAATTTTGATTTCTCTATCATATATTTTCATCTATGAGCATTTTCGCATCAATATTCATGAGGGGAAAAGTTATGTAAAAAGAAAAAAAACAATAGTAATTCAAAGTATTTTAATGCGATTTATCTTTAATAATATTCTTACACAAAGTATATGTGCTTTTGATAATATAATCAGATATTTACCCATACTTCATTTTTAAGATTTGCTAATAGTAAAATCTTTTGGAATTTTTGCTACCTGTAAAATTATGTGTATGCATGCAGTTAGGCTGCCAGTCTATTTTTCTCAGTTAATTACTGGAGTCAGTCCAGTGTGTTTCTGATCCCAAACTGTTCAGTGGTTGTGACTCCTTGGATCCCACTCCGCCTACAGAAACATCCAACTCACTCTTGAGGGACGGGGAAGAAAACTATATCTGCCAGGAGTGGAAACTGAACTAAGCAATATTGGGGCAGTGGGACCATGGGACTGCCTGCTGCCTTCCCAGGGATGGGTTGGGGGTTTGTGGAGAAGAAAGAATGACCTGATGTGGTGGGAGGGGGAAGGGACCTTGAATAAGGATATACAAGGTTAGAAAGTGTGACTTCTTTGTACATAATAATAATAATGATAATAATAATAAAAAGAAATTTTAAAAAACAATGATGGTTATGCAGGCTCAGTAAAAGAACTTTCTAGAGATGAATTCTCTAGTTTGGTTTATGGTATTTTTGCCCCCACCCAGCTTTATTAACCTACAATGGACTACAAGCTTTCCCCAGAATAAAGCCCATCTCTAACAACATCACCATCCTACAAACAATATCATACCTTGTCCTCCTGAATTCATCATCTCAATATATTCTCCTAAGTCCTGTGTCTAGATATTCCTTCCAAAACAAAAATGGCACCATTCTTCCATTCCTGATGACTTATCAATTTCTCTTTTCCTCACTGTTGTTAGTGTATTATAAAATTATTTTTATGAATTATTTTAACTTATACATTGCATAGATTAATGTCTTTACTCATCTTTGTATTTTCTACATCTTCTGTAGAACCTCAATGTTTTATATACAGATGAGCAAAATAAAGATTTAAACCTTGGAGAAAATATGTAAGAAAACCAAAGATGTAATGTTAACTTTATTTTCTAAAATAGAAAGAGGTTGGTTTAGAATTAGGAATCATTAAGTATGTGGCATTTTTAACAACAGAATGATTCTTTTCTAGATAATAGGACAGGTGTTAAATTTCTTCTTAATTGACATGTACAATAAAACACTTTTAGAATCCAAAATGAATCATGGCCAGTGTGAAGGAGGCAGGTTGCCATTTGAAAATTTCCATGCATAAAATCCAGCTTAAAAAATATCATAAGCCCCCTTAATCATGTTTTTGTTACTGACTTTACCAGTGCTTCAAGAATATTTTGTTATTTTATGGAATATAGATTTTTTCATACAATATAATCTGATTATCCTCTTCCAGCAGAATTCTTCCTGCTGCACTGTCCATCTAAATCCAAACCCTTTCTGTCTCTCCATAGTAAACAAATAGGTATTTTTAAAATAAAAATAAAGTAATTTTAAAGAAAAACAAGTGAACAAAAATAAGACAAATCAAACAAATTTTTAAAAAGCCAAAAAGTGCATGAGATTCAGATAAACACAGAAACATATACTTTTTTTGTTCACATAGAAATTCCATAGCAACACAAAATCAGAAACCATAATATATACTAAGAGAAACTATAGGGCTAAAAAATGCTCTGACAATATGTTATGAAACAAAGATGCCATTGAGTTCAACTTGTGCTGGCCTTCTATTGCTTGATATAGAATATAACTTAAAAATGGCCTGTTTACCCAGTAATATTGTAGTAGAGAGAAATATTTTGTATCCTAGAATAGTTATAAATTTGGACCTCGCTTCTGGGTTATAGATGGGGACTTGAGCCCACTTCTTTTCTCCATTGTGGTACTACCCTCATGATACAGACAAATGCAGACATTGTACACTCTGCCACAGCCTCTGTAAGTTCATATGTGGATACGTCCATCAGTGATTAGAGTTCCTTCTTTCCTTGAGGTTTCCCATCCACATGACCACCTACAATCTTTCTACTTCTATTCTTTAGAGTTCACTGTACACAAAGGGCAGGATTTGATGAAGACATGGCATTGAGGACTGGATGTTTCAAGGTCTTTTACTGATGCACAGTTGTGGGTCTCTTTGATCCACTTGGACCTGAGTATTGTACAACATAATAAATATGAGCCTATTTACATTATACTTTCAGACATCCAGTTTGATCAGCATCATTTTCTAAAGTTGGGGTCCTTTTTCTAGTGTGCATTTCTGGGTTCTTTATCAAAAATACTGTATCCATAGGTTTGTTAATGTGTGTCTGCTCTTCAACATGATTTCGTTGATTCACATATCTGATTTTATGCCAAAACCATACTGCATTAATTGGAGTTTTGTAGTACAATTTGATATAAGGGTTCATGATTTGTTTAGCCATTCACTTTTTATGTTGCATTTTTTATCAATCTTTGATGTATTTTGTTATTTTACATTTATTTTATTGTATGTTGCAATATGAAACTAAAAATTATCCTTTCCAGTTCTGTGAAGAGTTATATTGGAAATTCTGGGAAGAATGTCTCTTCATTTCAAGCAAAAATCAGATTACCTATTATTGGGTGCTAAAATACTTTTTAAAATGTAAAGTAACTCAGTAGTAATATAATATCAACATTTTGCCTATAAGTAGTTTTTTTTTTTTATTTAGAAGGAATTTACACATTAAAAAATACTGATAAAGAGAACTTTTTCATACAATTTTTTTAATGTTATGGTTATGCATTGTCTTACTATTATAACTTAAATTAATAAATGTGTGTGTATGTCTGAGGTGTATGTGTGTATGCGTGTGTATGTCTATAGTGTATGTGTGTGTGTCTGAGCATATGTGTGTGTGTGTATATATGTGTTTGGGTGTTCTTTTGGTGAATATATACCATACACACTCAAATGGTACTGTGTTAAAATGTTAAGATGGGTATGTTTGTGTAGAAGCCAAAGAACTACCTCAAGTATTTTTTCTTTTTTTTTTTGCTGTATACTTTTATTATTATTATTATTATTATTATTATTATTATTAACAAAGAAGTTGCACTTTCTATCCTTGTATATCCTTATTCAAGGTTCATTCCCCCTCCTGCCATATCAGGTCATTCTTTCTTCTCAACAACTCCCCATTCACTCACTGGGCAGGCAGCAGACAGTCCCATGGTCCCACTGATCCAATGACCCAATATTGCTTAGTTCAGTCTCCACTCCTGGCAGATCCAGTTTTCTCCCCCCTCCCTCAAGAGTGAGTCAGGTGTTCCTCTAGGGGGAGTGGGATCTGAGGAGTCAGACCAGGGTGTTTTTGATCCCAAGCTGTTCAGTGTTTGTGGTTTGCAGCTTGGGCATGCTTGGCTTTTTTCTTGTTTGTTTGTTTAGAGACCACTAATGATTGAGTATATCCCCTGCTTATCTTTCTGAGTTTGTGATACCTTGCTCAGAAGAATATTCTCCAAGTCCATCCATTTGCCTGCAAATTTTAGGATATCATTTATTCTTTTTTCTTTTTTTTTCCTTCTTTATTTTGTATTTATCAAAAAAAAACAGTAAAAAGAATTTAAAATGCAGAAGAGTTAACAATAACTATACAGAGGATAAGAATCATAAGCATGGCTTATCAAGGGTAGAAATACAAATAAGATTGCTACACATATATTTTCTTTGTGTTCAGCTTTCCCTGTATATCCTTATTCAAGGTCTCTTCCCCCTCCCAACACATCAGGTCATTTTTCTTCTCTGCAACTCCCCATCCCCTCCCTGGACAGGGAGCAGACAGTCCTATGGTCCCACTGACCCAATAATGCTTAGATCAGTCTCCACTTCTGCCAAATCCAGTTCTTTCCCCCCTCCCTCAAGAGTGAGGCAGGTGTTCCTATAGTAGGACTGGGGTTTGAAGGGTCAGTCCAGGGTGTTTCTGATTCCAAGCTGTTCGGTGGTTGTGGTTTGCTGCTTGGGCATGTTTGGCTTACTGCTGAGTAGTACTCCATTGTGTAGATGTACCACAGTTTGTTAATCCATTCTACAGTTGAGGGACATCTAGGTTGTTTTCAGGTTCTTGCTATTACAAATAATGCTGCTATAAACATAGTTGAGCTAATGCCTTTGGAGTATGACTGTGCATCTTTAGGGTATACACACAGAACTGATATTGCTGGGTTCTTGGGGAGATTGATTCCCAGTTTACTGAGAAACCGCCATACTGCATTCCAAAGTGGCTGAAGAAATTTACACTCGACCAACAATGGAGGAGTGTTCCCCTTGCTCCACATCCTCTCCAACATAGGCTGTCATCTGTGCCTTTTATCTTAGCCAATCTAACAGGTTTTGGTATCTCAAAGTTGTTTTGATTTGCATTTCTCTGATGGCTAAAGATGATGAGCACTTTCTCAGGTGCCTTTCAGCCATTTTTAATTCTTCTGCTGAGAATTCCCTTTTTAGATCTGAACCCCATTTTTTGATTAGTTTATTCAAGGTTTTGGGCTCTAGATTCTTGAATTCTTTATAAATTTTAGAGATAGGTAGATAGGTCCTCTATCACTTATAGGGTTGGTGAAAGTCTTTTTCTATTATGTAAGCTGTCATTTTGTCCTATTGACAGTATCCTTGGCTTTAGAGAAGCTTCTTAGCTTCAGGAGTTCCCACTTGTTGATTGTTGGTCTTAGTGTCTGTGCCACTGGTATTATATTTAGGAAGTGGTCACCTGTGCCAATTCATAGAAGTATAGTTCCAACTTTCTTTTCTATCAAGTTTAAAGTGGCTGGGTTTATGTTGAGGTCTTTGATCCACTTAGATTTGAATTTTGTGCAGGGTGACAGGCTTGGATCTATTTGCATTTTTCTACACAATTCCATCTAGCTATGACAACACCATTTGTTAAATGTACTATCTTTTTTCCATTGAATGTTTGGGGCCTCTTTGTCAAAGATCAGGTGTTCATAGGTTTTTGGGTTAATGTCTGGATCCTCAATTCTATTCCGTTGGTCCACAAGTCTGTTTTTATGCCAGTACCATGCTGTTTTTATTACTGTAGCTCTATAGTATAACTTGAAGTCAGGAATGTTAATACTACCTGAGGTTCTTTTGTTGAGTAAAATTGTTTTGGCAATCCTGGCTTTCCTGTTATTCCAAATGAAATTGAGTATTGTTCTTTCAAGATCCAAAAAATATTGTGTTGGAATTTTGATGGGCAGTGCATTGAATCTGTAGATTACCTTTGGTAGAATTGCCATTTTTACTGTTGATCCTATCTATCCAGAAACATGGGAGAACTTTCCATTTTCTGATATCCTCTTAGATTTCTTTCTTCAGTGATTTAATATGTTTGTCAAATACGTTTGTTAATTCTTTGGTTATAGTTACTCCAAGGTATTTAATACTATTTGCAGCTATTATGAAGGATAAAATCCCTAATTTCTTTTTCAGCTCTTCTATCTTTAGTGTATAGAAGGGCTACTGATTTCTTTGAGTTTATCTTGTATCCTGGTACATTGCTGAAGTTGCTTATCAGTCATAGCAGTCCCTTGGAAGAATTTTGTAGTCACCAATGTATACAATCATATCATCTGCAAATAGAGATAGTTTCACTTCTTTTCCAGTTTGTATACCCTTAATCTCTGTTCCTTCCATTATTGCTTTAGCTAAAACTTCGAGAACTATATTGAATAGATAAGGGGAGAGAGGAAATCCTTGTCTAGTTCCTGATTTTAGTGGGATTGCTTTGAATTTTTCTCCACTAAGTTTGATACTGGCTGTTTGCTTCTTGTAAATCACCTTTAGTATATTTAGGTATTCTCCCTGTATTCCTGATCTCTCGAGGGCTTTAATCATAACGGAGTGTTGGATTTTGTCAAAGGCTTTTCCGGCATCTAAGGATATGATCATGTGGTTTGTTCCTTTAGATTTTTTATATGATGGAAAACGTTTACAGTTTTTCATATGTTAAACCAGCCATGCATTTCTGAGATGAAGCCTACTTGGTCGTGTTGGATAATATTTTTTATACATTGTAGTATACGGTTTGCCAAAATTTTGTTAAGATTTTTCCTTTTTTTTCTTTCCTTCTTTATTTTGTATTTATCGAAAAAAAAAACAGTAAAAAGAATTTAAAATGCAGAAGAGTTAACAACAACTATACAGAGGACAAGAATCATAAGCATGGCTTACCAAGGGTGAAAATGCAAATATGATTGCTACACATATATTTACTTTGTGGTCAGCTTTCCCTCTGAATTTTTTTTTCCATCCCTGTATATCCTTATTCAAGGTCTCTTCCCCCTTCCACCACATCTGGTCATTTTTCTTCTCTGCAACTACCCATCCCCTCCCAGGGCAGGGAGCAGACAGTCCTATGGTCCCACTGACCCAATAATGCTTGGATCAGTCTTCACTCCTGGCCAAATCCAGTTTCGTCCCTGCTCCCTCAAGAGTGAGTCAGGTGTTCTTATAGATAGACTGGGGTTTGAAAGGTCAGTCCAGGATGTTTCTGATCCCAAGCTC
>PVIH01006629.1:74014-102373 GCA_004025045.1 Sigmodon hispidus
GTGAGTGAGTACATCCCCTGCTTATCTCTCTGAGTTTGTGATACCTCGCTCAGGAGGATATTCTCCAAATCCATCCATTTGCCTGCGAATTTTAGGATATCATTTTTTCTTACTGCTGAGTAGTATTCCATTGTGTAGATGTACCACAGTTTGTTAATCCATTCTTCAGTTGAGGGACATCTAGGTTGTTTCCAGGTTCCTGCTATTACAAGTAATGCTGCTATGAACATAGTTGAGCTAATACCTTTGGAGTGTGAATGTGCCTCTTTAGGGTATACACCCAGAAATGGTATTCCTGGGTCCTTGGGGAGATTGATTCTCAATTTTCTGAGAAACCTCCATATTGTATTCCAAAGTGGCTGAACAAGCTTACACTCCCACCAACAATGGAGGAGTGTTCCCCTTGCTCCGCATCCTCTCCAACATAGGCTGTCATCTGTGCCTTTTATCTTAGCCAATCTAACAGGTGTTAGGTGGTATCTCAAAGTTGTTTAGATTTGCATTTCTCTGATGGCTAAAGATGAAGAGCACTTTTTCAGGTGCCTTTCAGCCATTCGTAGTTCCTCTGCTGAGAATTCCCTTTTTAGATCTGAACCCCATTTTTTGATAGGGTTATTCAAGGTTTTGGGATCTAAATTCTTGAGCTCTTTATATATCTTAGAGATCAGTCCTCTATCACTGGTAGGTTTGGTGAAAATCTTTTCCCATTCTGTAGGCTGGTGTTTTGTCCTATTGACAGTGTCCTTGGCTTTGCAGAAGCTTCCCAGCTTCAGGAGATCCCACTTATTGATTGTTGGTCTTAGTGCCTGTGCCACTGGTGTTATATTTAGGAAGTGGTGGCCTGTGCCAGTTTGTAAAAGTATATTTCTCACTTTCTTTTCTATCAAGTTCAAAGTGGTTGGGTTTAAGTTGAGGTCTTTCATCCACTTGGATTTGAGTTTTGTGCAGGGTGACAGGCTCGGATCTATTTGCATTTTTCTACACACTTCCTTCCAGTTATGCCAACAGCATTTGTTAAATATACTATCTTTTTTCCATTGAATGTTTTGGGCCTCTTTGTCAAAAATCAGACGTTCATAGGTTTTTGGGTTAATGTCTGGATCCTCAATTCTATTCCGTTGGTCCACAAGTCTGTTTTTATGCCAGTACCAGGCTGTTTTTATTACTGTAGCTCTATAGTATAGCTTGAAGTCAGGGATGGTGATACCTCCTGAGGTTTTTTTGTTGAATAAAATTGTTTTGGCAATCCTGGCTTTCCTGTTATTCCAAATGAAATTGAGTATTGTTCTTTCAAGGTCCAAAAAATATTGTGTTGGGATTTTGATAGGCAGTGCATTGAATCTGTAGATTGCCTTTGGTAGAATTGCCATTTTTACTATGTTGATCCTACCAATCCAGGAACATGGGAGATTTTTCCATTTTCTGATATCCTCTTCAATTTCTTTCTTCAATGATTTAAAATTTTTGTCAAATAGGTCTGTTACTTCTTTGGTTATAGTATTGTTGAGAATTTTCACATCAATATTCATTAGGGAAATTAGTCTTAATTCTCCTACTTTGTTGTGTCTTTGAGTGGCTTGGGTATTAGGGTAATTGAGGCCTCATAAAAGGAATTTGGCAATATTTCTTCAGTTTCTACTGTGTGAAATAGTTTGAGGAGAAACAGTAGTAATTCTTCTTTGAATGTCCGGTTGAATTGGACACTGAAACCATCTGGACCAGAGCTTTTATTTTAGGGGAGGATTTTAATGACAGCTTCAATTTCCTTAAGGGTTATAGGCCTGTTTTGGTAATTAATCTGATCTTAATTTAATTTTGGTAGATGGAACCTGTCCAGAAAGCTGTCCATTTCTTCTACGTTTTCCATTTTTGTGGAATTTTGAAAATATGATCTGATAATTCTCTGTATTTCCTGGGGAACTGTTGTTATGTCACCCTTTTCATTTCTGATTTTGTTGATTTGAACACTCTCTCTGTTTTTTGATTAGTTTGGCTAAGGGCTTATCTATCTTGTTAACTTTCTCAAAGAACCAACTCTTTAGATTCATTGATTCTTTGTATTGTTCTTTTTGTTTCAATTGTATTGATTTCAGCTCTAAGTTTGATTATTACCTGCCGTCTACACCTTCTAGGTGAGTTCGCTTCTAATTGTTCTAAGGCTTTTAGCTGAGCTGTTAGGTCTCTAGTGTGGGATTTCTCTAGGTTTTTCATGTAGGCATCTAGCGCTATGAATTTTCCTCTTAAGACTGCTTTCATTGTGTCCCACAAGTTTGGATACATTGTGGATACATTTTCTTAAATTCTAGGAAGACTTTGATTTCTTTCTTAATTTCTTTCTTAACCCAGAGATGGTTCAGCTGAGTGATGTTTATTTTCCATGAGTTGGTAGGCTTTCTTTGGGTTTTGATGTTGTTGAACTCTAACTTTAGGCCCTGGTGGTCTGATATGTTACAAGGGATTATTTCCATTTTTTGGTATCTGTTGATATTTGGTTTATGACCAATTATGTGTTCAATTCTCAAGAAAGTTCCATGAGGAACTCATAAATATGTATATTCCTTTGCATTTGGGTGGAAGCTTCTATAGATATCTATTAAATCCATTTGCATCATAACCTCTTTTAGACTCCTTATTCCTCTTTGGAGTCTCTGTCTGGTTGACCTATCCAGTGTTGAAACTAGGGTATTGAAGTCTCCCACTATTAGGGCGTAAGAATTGGTATGGGATTCGAGCTTTAGCAGTGTTTCTTTTACATAAGTAGGTGTCCTTATATTAGGGGCATAAATATTCATGATTGAAATCTCCCCTTGACTAATTTTTCCTGTGATGAATAAGTAATGACCATCTTGGTCCTTTTGAATTTCTTTTAGCTTAAAGTCTACTTTGTTAGATATTAGGATTGCAACACCTGGTTGTTTCCTTGGACCATTTGACGGGAAAATCTTTTCCCAACCCTTTATTCTATGCCTGTGTCTGTCCTTGCAGTTGAAGTGTGTTTCTTGTAGGCAACAGAAGGATTGCTTCTGTTGTGTATCCATCTTGTTAGTGTGTGACGTTTTATAGGAGAGTTGAGTCCATTGATGTTAAGGGTAATTAGTTTCCATTGATTGATATTTCCTGTCATTTTTTGGTGGTAACTTGTTTGTATTTCCTTTCTCTGGAGTATTCTTCTGTGGAATTATTGATTGTTTGTGGTTTCTTCGGTGTATCTGGTGTTCTTAGGTTGGAGTTTTTCCTCTAATACTCTCTGTAGCACTGGATTGGTAGATAGATATTGTTTCAGTCTGACTTTTTCATAAAATATCTTGTTTACTCAATTTATGGTGATTGATAATTTTGCAGGCTATAGTATTCTATTTTGGCAGCCATGCTCTTTCAGTGTCTGTATAACTTCTGTCCAAGCCCTTCTAGCTTTCATTGTTTCTGTTGAATAGTCAGGTGTTATTGGGATGGGTCTGCCTCTTTATGTAAGTTGGCCCTTTTCTTTTACAGCTCTTAATTTTTTTTCTTTGTTCTGTATGTTTTGTGGCTTGATTATAATGTGGCATGCTGACTTTTTGGGGGGTCATATCTATTTGGTGTTCTGTAAGCTTCTTGTATCTTTATAGGCATTTCCTTCTTCAGGTTAGGGAAGTGTTCTTCTATGATTTTATTGAAAACATTATCTGTGCCTTTGAGCTGGTATTCTTCTCCTTCTACTATTCCTATTATTCTCAAATTAGGTCTTTTTATTGTGTCCCAGATTTCCTGAACATTTTGAGTTATGACTTTTTTGGTTTTATTATTTTTTTTTCTGATATGTCTATTTGAGCTACTGTGCCTTCCTCTTCAGAGATTCTATCGTCCATCTCTTGAACTCTGTTTGTTATGCTCTTATCTGTGGTTCTAGCTTTTTTCTTCAGGTTTTATATTTCCATCTTTGCCTCATCTTGTGCCTTTTTTATTGCTTCTATTTCAGCTTTTAGTTACTGGCATGTTTCTTTAATTTTTTTGGGTTTTTTTCATAGATTTGTTCATCTCTTCCAATTTTCTTTTTCTTTTTTTTTTTGTATTTTCTTATATTTCTTTAAGGCAATTTTTCATATTTTCTTTGAGAGCTTCGATGATCATCATAAAGGAATTTTTGGTATTGTTTCCTTCTGTTTCCTCTCCATTGTTCAGTCAGATCTTTTATTTGTAGGATCGCCACTTTCTTCTGGAGTTTCCTTGTTGTTCTTTATATTATTTTGTAAATTTTTGCACTGGCGTCTGCCCATGGCTTCAGTGGTTCACGATTAGTTGGCTCCTGGTCAGTTGTGGTAATCCGGCGTCTGTGTCTCCTGTCACCTCTGAGGAAAGGGTCTGCTCAATCTCTACCTCTGTTCTGGAAAGGAGACTGAATTCCAAGTCTTTCTCTGTTTGAACAGTTGGAGGCGGGGTGGCCATGCAAATTCCCTCAGCAGCAGCTGGGGGAACCTTGGCAGTCAGAGTTTATCTCTGTCTGCTACAGAGTGAGTGGAGACATGTTCTACAGACAGCACCTGGTCCCTGAAATGTAACCCAACAGGAGCACAATTTTCCTTGGCAGGGATTAAGGCGCTTGGGCCTGTTGAGCCCTCCTCACCTTTGGGAGGGGTCTGAGTCTGTCTTTCAGGGTCCTCGGTCCTTCTCCTTTTGCTCAGCAGGAGGTGGGTAGCCATGCAAATTCCCTCAGCAGCAGCTGGGGGGACCCTGGCAGTCAGAGTTTATCTCTGTCTGCTACAGAGTGCATGGGGACATGCTCTGCAGACAGCACCTGGTCCTGGAACCTCAAGTATTTTTTCTCGGGTGACTTCTACCTTTTGTGAAAAAGTTTTCACACTGGTCTCAGTCTATGTTTATGTCTATGGT
Source organism: Sigmodon hispidus (assembly GCA_004025045.1). Classification (NCBI taxonomy): domain Eukaryota; kingdom Metazoa; phylum Chordata; class Mammalia; order Rodentia; family Cricetidae; genus Sigmodon; species Sigmodon hispidus. The sequence continues at coordinate 78,884 of PVIH01006629.1, forward strand.
GGCTAGTGAATCCATAAAAGTTGCCTGAATCCTCTTCTCAGCGCTGAGAAGCAGCACTGATCTCTGTCAATGTTACATAGTTTCTGGGGACTCAGGTGTTTTTATGTTTATAAATCAAGTACTCTAGTAAGTAAATTATTTCTGTAGCCCAAACATACTGTTTCTAGGAGTCAAATTTCTTCCTATGAAGTCACAGGAGATCAATATCTTTAATCTGACTCTTCATAAATGAAATCTCATACATGTGGATAAATTCTAGCAATATAGCCTAACTGGGAAAAAATGAGCTGTGATATACTCAAAGCATCATTTAAGTTCACTAAAAATATTGCAAATTATTACCTTTATGGTATATGCATAAGGATTAAAAAACATGAATGAGTTAGGCCTTAGTCATTAATCTTAGATATCTAATTTTGTATGGAAAGTACCCCAAATTCTGACAAGTATCTGAAATAGGAGGCATTTCTGGTCTCATACCCAAGTTGCAGCTATGTTAGTAAATCATATCCATTTAAAATAAACATCTGTGGGACAGCAGAGATGTGAGTAAGTCCTTGAAGAACTAGCAGGGCAAGTATAAAGCCCTCAGTTCAACTCCCAGAACCCATAAAAAAAGATGATGAAATTGGAATTTGAAAACAGGAGAAACCTGGTTCTTGCTGTCAAGTAATTCTTTAAAAGTCAGTGAACTTCATGACCAGAAGGCTGTTCCTTAAAAATATGGACATGCAGCTGCACGTACTTGTGATTTCCATATGCACATGCATATATGTGTGTATACACAAACACACACAGAGAAATTAAATAACAAAATAAAATCTTTCTATTTTTTAGAATATATAAGTGAATCATATCAACAATAAGCATACATAGAATTCACATGCAAGCACCACATATCATTAGAGAGGAAGCATCTAATATTTTTGTGCCCCATCGGAAATTTGAACTTAACCATCTCTAAGAGAAATGCATTACAGCCAGCTCAATCTTTTGCTTGTGGTGAACATGTAGTGGGTTAATGGGTCATAAGTACTGGATGTAAAAGCATTTAAGGAGGATTAAACCCACTCTCTAAGCATCCCCAATAGAGCTTAGTGAAGAATGAGAGGGGAAAAGAATGACCCCTTGTAAGAAGGAGGTTATCATATTTAATACAAAGAATACTCATGCAGCAGTTGAACTTGTGGTATTTAATTGATTTTACAGTTACACCATGCAATGAATATTAATTGTGAGGATATTTATATTAGATTTATAAATAAATAAATTACTGTGTTGGTTTTTGATTTGTTTTATAATCATTCTTTCCACAAGCTAGTCTAGTTTTAAAATTCTTTTACTAACAAATATTTGTAATTGATCAGGAGTATATATTAAATTCTGTATATTAGAGTACATTGGTTATGCTGTACATTTCAAGTAATGATGAATAAAGATAAAATCTTTCATTCTTTCCATCTAATAAAAAGATTTCAACTCTTTTCCAATTTAAAGTAGTAAGCCTACTTGGCATAAAGAGAAATGTAATATACTATTGTATATGTAGTATAAGAGGCTGGAATGTAAGAACATGCATGTGACACTCCATACTCATTCACAACCCATTAGAAGTTGGAAGAGTTTTCTTCAAGCATTATATAATGACCTCACAAATTATTTATTTATATTTTGTACATAAATAAATCAACAAAAAGTGATTAAAGACTTAAAAAAATTAATCATGCTTTCTTCATGATAAAACAATAATTATACAGAAAAAGCAACCAAAAGCTTTCTAAATTGAATGTAACCTACCAAATGCCTAATGAAACCTTCAAAGACACATCGCTTGCTGGGAAGGAGCTAAAGTGATGGGGAGAAGAGTGAGTGACTGGGAAGGGTGGGATGGAGAAGGGAGTCTGAACAAGGAGATACATGCATAAAAATATGTCTTTATTCATAATAATAATAATAAATTGGTGCCACAATAGATTCCAAAGAACTACAGCAATGCTAGGAAAAAGAGCAATTCTTGATTTATACATTGTCTAATCTCAAATAAAATTGAAGGTCAATAGTCACCAGGAACAGCTGTGTTAGTCCTAGTATCAAGAACAAAAGATAAAGTAAAGGAGGAAGAAGAGGAGGAGGACAATGAAGCTGCAGAGAATGAGGACAAGGTGGAAGGTTTGCAACAATTGCAATAAAAAATAGAACATATTTATAGTGTATACAGTAGGCAGAGGTTACAAATTACACTGTAGCATATTAAATAACTTGTACTATGTCTATACAAACCAAACATATGAGGATAAACACAGTTTCTGTTTAGAAAGGTTAAGAAATAAAGAAGTCAGCATTGGTATTATTTTATTTTTGGAAGAGTCTTTAACTCAACCTTAAACTCACTTTGTGGATAGATGGACTATTTAGCAAGTCCTTGGGATTTTCTCGTCTCTAAACTCTCATGGTTATGGTTGCTAATTTTTGCTTGCACACTTGATTTTACTTGTCTCATATGGATCTGAGCTCAGGTCTTCATTAGCAGGCACTTTGACCATGGAGCTGTTTGTCCAATCTTACTATTCACCTTAATGGTTTACCATCTGAGCGTAGATATATATTACATATATAATAAAATCTGAATTTGGGGAGAGAGCAAACAGTTAAATCCTAGGCAGACAGCTCAGGAAATTCTTTTTTTTCTTCTTCTTCTTCTTCTTTATTTTGTATTTATCAAAAAAAAAAAAAAAAACAGTAAAAAGAATTTAAAAAAAAAAAATGCCGAAGAGTTAACAATAACTATACAGAGGATAATAATCATAAGCATGGCTTATCAAGGGTGGAAATGCAAATACGATTACTACACATATATTTTCTTTGTGTTCAGCTTTCCCTCTGAATTTTTTTTTCCATCCCTGTATATCCTTATTGAAGGTCTCTTCCCCCTCCCACCACATCTGATCATTTTTCTTCTCAGGAAATTCTTAAACCTTGAATACAAAGATAAATAGCTGAGTCAGTCACACACACCTTTGACCCCAGCACAGGGAAAGCCAGGAGTGGTGACCAACACCCTTAATCCCAAAACTCCAGAGACTGAACTTCTTCTGTTTCTGTGAGTTCAAGGCTACATGCCTTTAATCCTAATCTGAATGTGATAGGGTATATAAGGACTGGTATAAACCAGGCAGACACAGAAGCTACTGGGAGAAGGACTGGCAGAAGCAACCAGGAGTGAGGTTGAGAAAGTTGCAAGACAGCTGGATGAGAACTGACTGTGGTGCTTCCCCTCTCTCATATTTCAGCCTTCCCCAGATATTTGGCTCTGAGTCTCATTTGCACTACTACATTTGAGCCATTAAAAATATGTATGTATTTATGTACATACATGCTAGTATTTTTTTCTAAATCAACACTATTTTTATATCACTGCCAAAATTTTGACCATTCCATATTAACTTAAGGCAGCAGCATTTTCTTATTCCATTTGCTACCAGGCCACTAAAACCAAGAAAATTAACTTTATTCAAGACTTGTGTCTTTTAAAGGAATAATGATTTCATCTAGTTAAAGCTGTCCTGGCCTACTTAGTTTGTTTCACGGAAGAAATTGCCTGTACACTCACAATAAGATAATTTGTCACCTTAGAAATTAAATTACGAATCCCTGTTTACCTTAAGGAGTTTTTTCTATATAATACTGACTTGTTCTCTTAGCAAATTTATATTGCAATGTACTCAGTTTTATGAGAACATGTGTTGCATATTCAGAGACTGTAGAAGAATTTAAATGGCACCAGTTCTTGGTTCCTAATCAACACTAAAATTGAAAAATGTATTAAATCACAAAGGAAATGACTAGTTGATTTTAGAATCCCCAAAGGATTTCCACGCTTGTCTTCAAGATAATTTATTCCACAACATTATGACTGAATTCTACATTAAAATAAGTTACAGTGTATAAATATTTGTTATTAGTTTATGTAACATTAAATAAAAATATAACTATGAAATCTATTATATTTAATGACAGAAAGCCCTAGCAATAAATGACTCAAATAAACAAAAGCCTACTATTTCTGAAGGTCCACAACATTTTTCAAAAATATTATCTTTCACTTCCTTCCACTTTGGAAATAACATCCTACATATTAAATATATTATGTAATAAATATTTCATTTAAATTTAGAATGCATCATAAACATATTCTTTATGTAAATGATCTTTAAAAATTTGATGGAATAATACATTTATAAAGAAACTTTAAACTAATATTTTAAACTTTAATTTCAAAGATATTTAAGTAGAATAAATAGTAAATTTGGCTAATAAAGGTCTTTATTTATTTCCATTGTTTTTCTGTTAGTTGCTATATCTGAAGTACTTTGTCTAGAATATGATTACATACTTACTAAAGGAAAAAAACAGAGGTTATGTTACTAAGTGATAAATAGATAACTGTTTCTTGGAAAGGTGATAATTTTGGCTAGATTTTGTGCCCCACAAATTTCTATGTTAACATTTTATTTCCAAGTACATAAAATATTATATAATTTGGTAATAAGGTCTTTGAATTATATAATTATTTAGGTTGACATAAAGTCATAAGACAGTATGTCATATATCTATTAATAAAAAAATTCCCAGACACACATACACATTGAGTATGGTAGGGATGTAATAAAAACAACTGGGAAAATTAACAGGAGTACAAAATGATCCTAACGAAACTCCAAAAACTGGTTAACAGGCCTGGTTCAGACCTTTCATAATTAAGTTAATTATCCAGGTCTGAGAACACCATGTTTGGAAATCCTAGCTCAAGTATGGTGAGATAATCTGTTATTATTAGCGTCACTGGTTTACTTTTATTTCTGTTAAGAAGCAAATGAATGTTCATATATTATTTACTGGTTGTATACTCTTGATATATGTTATTAGTTTTGATATATGTTATTAGTTTTGATCCTTGATATATGTTATTAGTTTTGATCCTCAAACTGACCTGTGTCTGTGATGCTCTGTCATCCCAATTCTATGTGTGATTAAATTATAACTCCTGCACTTGAGCAGCTTTATCACAACATGAAAGACCATGTAGGAAGAATTTGAAACTATGTTGTGAGTAAAAATTTTATATTATTTCTTGTATGTAATAGATCTCTGTCTCACATGTATATGTAATTAATTGTTTGTGAAATCCTTTGTTTTTATATTAGGTCAGATATAAACTACTTACAACCATGTCTTTTCCTGAATAACTGATAGGTTAGAGGAAAGTGATTGGTAGGTTCCTCTCTCTAAGTATATTAGAAATTATGTTTAATATTTGCTTTAAAGCATGGCATTTTAGTTCAAATAATTTGCAATACAGTTAGTATTTTGAAATGGTTAAAATATAAAACAAAAATGAATGCCTAAGTTTTATGTTATGAGTTCAGTTCCTCTTTAGAAGTGGAAAGTCTCTTCCAAGTGGCACTGTAGGCAGAAAACCAAACTTCCCTTCTAACATATCAGATTGCTGAATTAGTCTCCTTTACTGAACAGATACCAGGTAACTGATGTAAATGTTACACAGCAAGGACTTAGAAGAGCAAGGCATAAGAATTCCTAGGAAGTTTCTTGTATAGTCCTATTGACGTGCCACTAGAGAAGACCTTTTAATGGGGAAAAGAACTGAGATGCTAAGAGAACAGAAAGTACTCTGGTGGTAACTCCTGAGGAGGACTGGGAATGCTGGCAAGGCCAGGGTGAGAAGAACATGTGACATTTGACTACAGGTGAAGAACAGATAATACTCATGCTGAAAGAGACTTTCAGCCACTCTGGTAATCTTGCCTTTATTGGTGGAGGTGAAATGTTCCCTTGTTGTTTTAGTATTAGTTACTGGAGCCTCTTTGAAAGTATAAAGTAAGTGAGAGATACTAGCAATATGAATCTGAACAAAATAATTAAGGAAGCCTGAACCTCAGTATTTAATCTGTTTACTGCTCTCATACACATATCATGGCCTACATAAAGAAATGTTAGTATGCAATTATCAAATAATAAAATATTATTTTAAACTATATGTGAAAATTAGACTTCCAAATGTTGAATGTTATACTGCTATTAACTCAGGTTAGCATTTCTAACAGGATAGTACAACTAACAAATATACCTATATGAACATATAAAATGACAAGATATATACTTTTAATTTTACAATGGTTGGAATGCTGTATACAACCATCAGTACTCATATTTTTATATCTTCTCATATACTGATGTTTCAAAGATATTCTCAATATTGGAAAGAGATAAGAAATTACACCTCTCCATCTAGCACTAAGATAATTTGAGAAAAAAAGCCTATGTTTGTTCAATGAATTTGCCCAATTGTGGTTATTTTAAGTCTTCCAAGAATATTTTATGAATACTATCTTAAACTTCTGTAATCCCTAGATGGTGCATTGAATGTGGTTTTTAATATAGAGAAGTTTTATTGTATAATTGAATTGTTTCTCCTACTTTTTTATTATATATTTTTTGTTTTGTTCCTAGAGAATTCAGAATTTTCTTTATTTATAAAATGTGCCAACATTGGTCCAATAAATTAAGATAAAAATGTGTATAGTTATCCTAGTATATCAGCCCCTACTGACATAAGTCCAAATATCTCAGGTTATTTTGTTTATTTAGGGTAAGATATAGCTACTCATTTAGCTAGTTGTCAGTTTAACCTGTGATGAACATTTCTGAAATGTGTAATGACATGAAGCCTTGTATAATTTAAAAAATTTACTCTGTTACAACTGTAACTATTCTATAAAACAAAACTTTACCATGCAATATAATCAGCTACTGAAAAAATCTGTGAAGGGAAGGAACATATCTTGGGGTTCAAGTGAGGGAGAATTAATGTGGTGAATGTATTGTAAAAGTCATGGGCTACTGAGAAAGTAACATGTTTGTCTTCTCCCTTGCCTTATGTAAAACAGGGTGCCCCATTTGCCATATTATGCCATATTTCTCTATCATTTTTATGAAGTTTAGAGAGAAAAATGTTTTGAATAATTTAAGACAATAAAAGAAGACAACTTTTTATTTAAATTTATTTTAATTTTTTATTTTGAATAAAATCCTATTTTTTATCCTTGTATTCCCTTGTTCAAATTTCCTTCCCCTTCCTACCCCTCCCAGTCACTCTCTCTTCTCCACATCACTTTATCTCCTCCCCTGCAAGGGCAGAAGGTCCAAAATCACAGTGTGGCTTAGTTCAGCATCCACTCCAGGCAGATCTGCTTTCCTCACCCCCACATCAAGACTGGGCCAGTTGTTGCTCTGGAGAGAGTGGGCTCCAAGGTGTCAGTCCAAGGTATTTCAGATCCCAAGCTGTTCAGTGGTTGAAGTTTAAGTTTAGTTTTTCATTCTCTCCTAAATCTACTTTGCTTTCTAGTTCAATCTTTGCTTTTTGTTTTACAATTTATATTTAAAATGATTTCTTCTTTACTTTCATCACAGAGAAGTAAAGAACCTCAATTTTCTCAGCCTTATCCCTAGAACTTCAGATTTTTTCCTAACAAATTCTTTCTTAGATGAGGTAAAGTTAAAGCTATATCATTGATGACATATTGTCCTAATTTTTTCTTAGTTTATTAAAATTTTCTTAGCTTTTTATCCCTTAATTAAACTCTCATTTAACCAACTAAGTAAACATTAAAGACCTTAACTGAATATAAAAGATCATTATTAGATGAATTAAATTCTAAGATTAATTTTGTAGATAGGTAAGCATCAATATCATCTTTTCCAAGTTCCCATTTTTGCCTTTGCAAAGGTGGTTTATCCCACTGTGTTTTTTAAGAGTCAAATAAAATTTTATATTTGCTTCAATATAGAAAGTAATAATTTAGAGATAAGGAGATGTCTCAGAGATTAAAACACTTGTTTTGAATGCATAAAGATAAATTTAAATCTCCAAAATTTACTGATTTGTCTGGTGCAAAGAGTTAGGAAGGTACCTGCAATGTCAGTATTGAGTAAGTAGAGACAGGATCCCATTGCAAGAAGGCTAACCAGACTAGCAATGTCTACAAGCTTTACATAAATACATACTGTGAGAAGCAATGGCAGAAAAACCCATGCATCCATATCCAGCCTCCACATGGACACATACATGTGTGTCCATGCATATATTAACAAGCATAAAGACTTGCCAAACATGGGAAAATACTGAGCATGTATTACTGGTTTTCTTCCTTTGCATTCTGACTTAATATAATCCCTAATTTGTGTGAATTCTAACATTTATTTTTATCCACATAATGTTTCAATATACAATTCTGGCACATTTGACAATTCTTATTTTGAGTAGGAAGATTTTAAGAGAAACAACATTCTGTGAGAAGCAATCTGATTTTTTTATGGAGTTAAAATTATTTCTGACCGTTCTACACTAAAGAATTAACAAATTTTCTGCAGCACACCTTTTAATCCACCATCAACTCCATAGAAAGAGGGTGATGCTGAGGTGATAGTTTTCATGGTAGCTAGTCTTGTATGCTAACTAATTGGTCATTTGGCAGTAAGGGGTGTTGAGATATTTAACAGGTAAAGGCTTATGTGCACAATGTTTATTGCTGGAGAAATAATCTAGAATGAGCTACTGGAAACCACTGTTCCTTCAACTTCTTCTTTTGCTTCCCTAAACAATGATATGAGAAGGTTTTTCCAGTATTACTTTCTTCCATCATGAATTTAATCATCACACTACCCATAAACAGCAAGGATATGTAACTACTGTCTTTGACCTTCTAAAGGCAAATACATCCATCATCTTTAGTTAACAGTTTATCTCATGTTATTATTTTGCAGCAACAGAAAGTTATTGAACAAAAGAAAAATGTCTCCATTGAACTATTTGATGACTATGAGAAACCAAGAAATTGAATACTAGGTATATTTTAGAGATGAGGAATAACTTTCTCATAACCATTTTGATTTCTCTATAAATGTGTTTGAATGGTATATATCAAATAGCCATAGTAGGCTGAGATAAGATAGCAAGAGATTTTGCTTCCAAACTCACTTAGTTTGAATACACTGTGAGAAACTGGGTTGTGAACATTGCTTCAGTTAATGACTGTAGTGTCTGTCACAGGCTTAATATTTAGCTTCTACAAACTCTAGCATATGCCAAGCACATCTACAAGTTATTCTCATGAAGGTCTAAAGGGACAGGAGGAAGCTCAACATTATCCTTTGGGCTTATGTGGTGAATTTGGGTGAGAGTCACTTGAGGTATTGAGAAAATGCCTGTTTTAGCTACTGCTACTGTTCTATTGCAGTGAAGAAACAATGAGAGCAAGAACTTTGAAAGACTTTAAAGTTGATTTGCAACTATTCTAGAGAGTTAGTTAATGAACATCATGAAGTAGAGTTTCGTGGCATTCAGGCATGGTACTGCTTCATTAACTAATGGCTACAACCTGATCTGCAAGCAGAGAGTGAGAGAGCTTAGACTCTGCATAGTCTATTGAACCCTCAAAGTCAAATCTTAGTACACACCTCATCGAAAACAGTATTACATTCGCTGCAGTAGGAAGGCACTTATTAATCTTTCACAAACAGTTGCATGAACTGAAAATAAGGCATTTAAATATATGAGCCAATGGGAGTCATTTTCAATCAAACTTTCATGATGTCTGATTTTGTAGGAACTATCAAAAATGAAGAAAATCTCATAAAACATGAAAAATAAACTCTAAGGCACCTCAGGTGAGGTTAGGCTCAGCTACAGATGAGAACAGTTATTTTCATTATTTAATTTGCCTACATAAGAGCAAACTAACTACTACTATTGTTTAAATTGAAGCTGTGATTATCAAGTTTCTCCCTTTAAGATATCTTCAATGCTGTATCATTTTAAAGAAATTTCAATACAAATGTGTCTTTTATATAATAATCAATGACGATAAATAAATAGATAATAAAAAATGAAAAAATATAGCTCAGAGGCTGGAGAACATCTCCAATTCCTAATCATTGGCCACTAACACAATCCATTTGGGTACAGTATACAACTAAAAATTATGTCATAAGAAATGGAATCTTTCTGGTACATGAGTGACTTAGTAACAATGATAGTTATAGAAAAGAACATCATATGGAGATAAGAGGAGTAAGGTTGGTGGCAATTATATAAATTCAAGTAGCTCATTTATGAAATTTCTAAGTAAAAAAGAAATTCAGCTTTAAATCTCCCCAAGGATCCAGCAATACTACTATTGGGCATATACCCTAAAGATGCACATTCACACCCCAAAAACATTAGCTCAACTATGTTTATAGCAGCATTATTCATAATAGCAAGAACCTGGAAACAATCTAGATGCCCCTCAACTGAAGAATGGATTAACAAACTGTGGTACATCTACACAATGGAGTACTACTCAGCAGGAAGAAAAATGATACTCTAAAATTTGCAGGCAAATAGATGGATATGGAGAATATCATCCTGAGTGAGGTACCACAATCCCAGAAAGAGAAGCTGGGAATATGCTCACTTATTAGTGAACTTAAAAAAATATATAAAAAGAGAGAGATGTCATTGTATACAAGAACTCAGGAATAGAACATAGCTAAATAAAACAATGTCTCACTTCTGTTTTGATGGCCTCTGCCAGAGGTATGGGTGAGGAAAGACTTGTTTTCTTTAAGGATGTGGCCACAGGGAGTTTAATTATATGCCAGAAAGAAAATGAGCAGCATGAATGGGCAGTTTAGTAAATGGGAGATCATAACATTGGGCGTGATACTAAGATGTCTGATATCTGAGTTTGATGGTGTGCATGATGTAAAAACACCAAATAATATATATATATATATATAGTTAAAAGAGTAAAAAATAAATACTTTGATTAATATCAGGGCTTCACTGGCTTTGTAACTTTTAAAGGCTTGTTTATTTTTTTAAGTTTTATGGAATAACATGATATGTACTTGTCTTAGTTTTTTAAGTTATAGTAGAATTCTGTAGTAAGCCCATATTTTCTTATGTTTATTTTTGTTATTGCTGTTCTTTTATTTTTAGTATGGAGTATTTCATTAGTATTTCAAGGTTTCAAAGTATGCATTTGTTAAAATAATTCATTAAATTTAGGTTTAATTTTGCTATCTTAAAACTCACCTTTTTTTTCAGAATCTTCAGTTTATTGAAACTAATTTATAAGGTATATCCTTATGATTTTCTGAAATTTTGTTCATATCTGTTATAATGCTTGCATTTCAATTTCTAGTTTTATTGAAGTAGGTCTCCCCTTTTTTGTTTAATTTAGTTAAGAATTTGCCATTTGTGTTTAATGATTAAAATAAATAAAAATATATAGTATATTATTTAGAAGAAAGAAAATTCTTAAAAGATTAATATGAATGACAGAATAATAGTTAATTTTATTTGCTTATTTGACTTGATTTATACTCAATTAGGACACAAACCTCTATTTGTATTTTTTGCTGGTGTTTTCATACATGTTTACCTGTAAGTAGTAAAAGTTTCTGACTTATACTAGCTCCAACATCTAGATCAGCAGTCCAAAATAAAATACCCACAGCTGCTTGGACCCCACCCAAAATAATCCCACAAAGGCTTATATTAATTACAAGTTGCTTGGTCTATGGCTCAGACATATTGCTACCTAGCTCTTGCAAATTAACCTATTTTTATTCATCTACGTCTTGCAATGTGTCTTGTGCCTTACTTGTGTCCCATTATATATTGCTTTCTCAGCTGTAGCTCAAAGCTTCTCTCTTGACTCTGCTCTCCTTAAGCTTTATCTATACTAAAATTCCAAACTACTCCTAAGATGCCTTGCCATAGGCCAAAATAGTATCTCTATTAACCAATGATATTCACAGCATAGAGAAAGACAAGTCACACACCAAAAGTGGTGATAATACTTCCATAATTTAAGGTTCAGGCCTGGATATAAAGTAATAATGTAATCTGATCTCAGCATTCATCTCTGTTAGAATTTTGACACTGTACGGAATGATTTTCCACACCCAGAACCATCATGTTTCACCTTCCACAGCTGGCTGCATCCTTGCATGCTCAAACAAATATTTTTTTCTTACTTTAATTTGCTGATAAATTTGTCTTAACCATAATCAAAGTATATTTTGTAGCTACCAGGTTTTAGAAAGCTTAGAAATGTTATTATTGTATTTCATTTTACAAGCATTCAAGTATCAGCTTGTTTTAGTATTAAAATTTAATGTTATAAAATTGAAACATACTCCTGTAAAGTTCTTAATACTTATAACTTTTGAATTTTTCAAATGAAAATTTGTATATTTTTCAGAGCCTTTATTTTCAGTGCAATTGATGAATATCACAAATTTAAAATAATATCTTACTGTTGTCTACTTTTCCAGATACAGTTTTTAATTTAGCATATTTACATGAAAAAAAATTCTTGTTATGTCCACCTTTCTCCTGTCCATTCACTTAACCAATAGCTCTTCCATAGAGTGTCACTGTAGTTCCATTTTTCTGCCTCTTAGAGGCTACTTATATTTCTTCAACAGATTTATAACACTAAAGCATTGAAATCTACATGCAGGCATTAAATCATGTTATTAGCCAAGAGTGCAAAGAAGTAATGCATTTTGTATATGTTACATATTTTCTGTGAGAAATGAAGGTGTTAATGTAACTGGAGCTGAAAGTTTCTGACACTTGCTAGTCATTTTTATGGCAACTGCAATATATCAGATTGGAACTACATTACAGAGCTTATTTCTTTGTCTTCTCCTCTAATGATTCACGCAATTAATAACATACCCCAGATATATGCTTTCAGATATTTTGACTACAAACACCTAAGATGTATTTCTCTTTTGACTATCATTCTGTTGATCGGTGTATTCACTTATTTTTTATTCAAATAATCAACTTTTTCCCGCAGTAAAGAAAAATTAATTGACAGTTTCTGGTGTTCAATTCATTCTAGCTTAGGTCATATTTTTATGTTTATTTTTTGTGTACTTATATAAAATTTTTGAAACAACATATATCACAGAAACAAAGGTTGTAAGCCAAAGACCACTTTAATCTTGCAGGAGTTTTAAATCATAAATAGCTTTGCTTTATCATGAAGAATTAAGTCAATTAATGAGCAAGATTAAAGCTGTAATTTTACTCCGACTTCATCATTTAGCTTACTCAGTCCTGTGTCTATGGTACTTTATTTTCGGTGTGATAAATATATTTTTGTAATTTTGTGTTTTCTCATCATTAGAAATTAAACTCCTATAAACATCATCCTCATGAATCTGCTGTCTATTTCTGGAAAATAGGTTATTTAATTCTGTAAGCGCCCAAGATGAGATTTCACTCTGGCATGCCATCTGGCAAGATAATGGGATAACATCTAAAATCAATACTTTAATATGAGCTAGCTAAAACATAACCTCAATGAGAATTAATGACATATGGCTAAAGCTTAAGAAGAAAAAGAATTAATGTTACCTTAAAAACATACATGCAAAAAGAGTCCTCGGAAGTGTCTTATTACAAAACGGTAAGAGAATTTTAAGAGCCTGAAGTATTTTTTCTACTCATTTAAAAAGTTCTGCTTTCATGACTTACAAACACACATGGTTTTCTTTTTCTTTTAATTTTTGCCTCCTGTTGAGATAATGGCTCATTCAGTAATCTAAGCTGATTTTGAAATCACTTGTACTTTCTATATTGAACTTACCCTTCTAAATTCATTTGGTATTACCAAGTCCAAAACTCATACTGACCATCTTAAAATGTCAAAATACTTAAGGGATAGTTTGCAATGCTCCAACTTAAGGTAAGCAAAATATAATAATTTACTTAATACATGTGGATGTAAAGATAAAAAGATACAATTATTCAAAAGATAAATATTATGAAAACCTGTTATTTAATTTTAAAATGTTATAAAAGCAAATATTACAGTCAACATTATTTACAATCAGTATAAAACCTGTATGCATTCCTGCTTGACTTACAAATATATTATACCTAACAATGAGAGAAATGAGATGTTTAAGTAAATTCAAGAGATTTTTAATCACCTAAATGTACACAGTTATGCTGGAATGGAAAGTATGAAATTACCGATGCTAAATTACTTGTTACAGAATAAGGTCTCTGGGTGGGGAAATGGCTCAGAATTTGAAAATAAGTACTGCTCACGCAAAGAGTCCAAGTTACAGTCCTTCAGCATCAATGATTAGTTTTTCACAATCCCCTTGCCTCAACTCCCAAAGATCTGATACCTTCTCTGGGCATCTATAGACAACTGCATTCATGTACATATATTCTTCACAAACGCACATATACAAATATAATTGAAAAGAGAAGTAATATTCTTTAATAACTACAAGCAAGATTTCTGGGAGTCCTTTTACGTGCATTTATTATTTGTGTTTGCTTTCTAGACCACTGTGGTAGATGTAATTCAATTGTCCTTGTAAATGATAAAATGGTCTTCTTCAGATGTGCAATTATCTGTAAACATTTACATTATGAATACGATCATTTCTTACTATTAGGTTGTTTATAGTCATAGTGATACTAATCTTCATTGGTATATAGAAATATTTATCATAATTCTGGTTCATTCTAACATTAATTTTTTTGTTAATTTATCTTTATAACTTAAAGTATATATTATTAAATTGTAAATGTTCAGGAAATTGTCCCTTTATTGTGTTTTTCTTTCCTGAACTTTCATATTTTGCTAACCTCTCACATTATCTCTTGTAAATATTTATGTGGCATTGATTCCTAAGCAAATTCAAATTTACTTACTGTATCTTCTATTTTTTAATTTGCTTTGATCTTACTTCATGCATTAATTTAAAAAATAACCATAATATATATCAAAATTATAATTCTAGTCATGGAAATTTGAATTAACATGTTTTCTTTCCTATTGGATACCTTTGTTATGTTAAAACTATGCATACTTTCAGCCATTTGTGATTCTGAAAATTTTTGCAAAAATTTTTACCGACCAATTTGTGTGGTATGCACAAATATGTCAAATCATTTTAACAAACTAAAATATTTTATATTTTGTCTTCAAACTCCATCATTTAAGAAAATGGGTTTCATACAGAGTGATAGGTTTAGATCTATTTCATTTGCACTTTTCATTTCTTTTTTTTTTTCTTTTCTTTTTGTGGGGGGAGGGCACATCTATGAGGCAAACCAAACTATTAGAAAACAAAAACAGTTCAAGGACACTAAGGGAAAAATATGTCAAGAATATATCTATTAAAAATAGTTTCTTATAAAAAGCATGGTTACATATAGGCTTCTAAAACAAAGCAATATCAGTCTTTGATTGTTATTTCAGGACTTAATACTATTTGTAGCTATTTTAAAGGGTGATGTTGCCCTTATTTATTTTTCAGCCCTGATTTTTTTGAGTTAATCTTGTATCCTGCTACATTGCTAAAGGTGTTTGTCAGCTGTAGGAGTTTGTTGGAAGAATTTTGTGGATCACTTATGTATACAATCATATCATCTGCAAATAGACATTCACTTCTTTTCCAATTTGTATCCCCTTAAGCTTCTTTAGTTCTCTTATTGCTTTAGCTAAAACTTTGAGAACTATATTGAACAGATAAAGGGCTAGCCTTGTCTAGTTCCTGATTTTAGTGGGATTTCTTTTAGTTTTTCTCCAAAAATTCAGGGTGGTTATAGACTCATAAATGGAGTTTCACAGTGTTCCTTCAGTTTCTACTATATGGAAGAATTTCTTGAGTATTGGTATTAGATCTTCTCTAAATGTCTGCAGTGAAACCATCTGATCATGGACTTTTCTTATTTGGGAGACTTTTAATTACAGCTTCACTTTTCTTTAGGGTTATATGTCTGTTTAGGTTATTTATTTCCTCTTGATTTAATTTTGGTAATTGACAGCTGTCTAGAAAGCTATTTCTTTTATGTTTTCCATTTTAGTGAGTATAGATTTTCAAAGTATGACCTGCTAATTCTCTGGATTTCCTGGGTGCCTGTTGTTATGCCTCCCTTTTCAATTCTAATTCTATTAATTTGTATATTTTCTCCATTTTAGTTAGTTTTGATAAGTGTTTGTCTATCTTCTTGACTTTATTAAAGAACTAACTCTTTGATTCATTGATTCTTTGTTTTATTCTCATTGTTTCTGTTGTACTGATTTCAGTCCTAAGTTTGATTAATTCTTGCCATCTACTTCATTGAACTAAGTTTTCTTCTAACTGTTCTAATGCCTTCAGCTATGTTGTTAGGTCTCTTGTGTGAGATTTCTCTTGGTTTTTCACATAGGCATCTAGTGCTATGAATTTTCCTCATAAGACTATTTCCATTGTGTTCCATATGTTTGGGTATATTGTGCATTCAGTTTCATTAAATTCTAGGGAGTCTTTGATTTCTTTCTTAACTTCTTTTTTTACCCAGAGGTGGTTCAATGAAGAGATGTTTAGTTTCCATGAGTTTGTAGGATTTCTGAGATTTTTATTGTTGTCGGTTTCTGAGTTTAGACCATTGTAGTCTGATATGATACAAAGGGTTATTCTTATTTTTTATATGTATTGATATTTGCTTTATGACCAAGTATGTGGTCAATGTTAGAGAAAGATCCATTGGGGTGCTGAGAAATATGTTTATGCCTTTGTGTTTGGGGATAAGCTTCTGCAAATATCTATTAACTCCATTTAAGTGCGTTTGCAACATAGCTTGTGTTAGACCCCTTATTTCTCTGTTGAGTCTATGTGGGTTTGACCTATCCAAAGTGTGACATTTGATGTGGGATTTAAGCTTTAGTAGTGTTTCTTTTACATATATAAACATCCTTATATTAGTAGCATAAATACTGAGGATTGAGATCTCACCTTGACTGAATTTTCCTGAGATGAATAAGTTTTAGTTTGAAGTCTATGTTGTTAGATATTAGGATGGCAGCACCAGCTTGTTTCTTGAGGCCATTTGATTGAAAAAATCTTTTTCAACCCTTATTTTGAGCCTGTGTCTGTTTTTGAGGTTGAATTGTGTTTCTTATATGCAGCAAAAGGATGGCTTCTGCCTTTTTATCCATCGTATTAGGGTATCATTTTATAGGTTAATTATGTCTGTTTGTATTAAGGAATAGTAATAACCACTGATGGCTATTTGCTGTTATTTCTGGTGGTATCTTGTGTGTATTTCTGCTCTTTGAGCTTTTCTTCTGTGGGATTATTGATTGTTTGTGGTTTTATGGGTATATCTGGGTTCCTTAGGTTAGAATATTCTCTCTAGTGCTTTCTAAAGGGACAGATATGTGAATAGGTATTGTTTAAATCTGATTTTATAGTGAAATATCTTGCTTACTTCATCTATGATGATTAATGGTTTGGCTGGATGTAGTAGTTTGGTTTGTCAATCATGCTTTTTATTGTCTCTATATCTTCTAACCAGGACTTTCTTGCTTTTATTGTTTCCATTGAATAGTCTGGTATTATTTTGATGGGTCTGCCTTTACAGGTAAATTGGCCCTTTTCCTTTGCAGTTCTTAATATTTTTTCATTGTTCTGCATTTTTTGTGGCATACCTGGCTAACACTTTACTCTTAAAATAACCTGATTCTTATCTTGTTCAATCATGTGGCCCTGCACATTTTCTCTGCAGCATTTCAATTTCTATCCTTTGCATTTCACTGGCCTCTCTCTGGCTCCTCTGCTCTGCTCTTTCTGTTATCAGAGTTTTCTTAGTCTGGTAGACCTTCCCACACTTCCTATCTGCCTTCATCCAGTCAGCATTTTGATTAAACTAGTAGGGCGGACAATTATTTACAATGTAAAATAATCCCACTCTACCTGCCTGAAAGCCTTACTATTCATATTCCCTACAGCCTCCATCAGATCTTTTACCCCCACAAAGCGTCTATCCATTTCACAAAATAACTGTCCCCCAACCAACCTCAACTGCTTTTTGAGACATAGCCTGTGGAAAACCCCAGCAGAAGAGATGAGTTACTCTCCTTCCAACATGCCAGCCAGGCCAGGTAGGACAGCCCCCAGGACTTTGCAACATGGCAAGAAACAGGCTACCTTACCCATTCTAGCTCCAGCTGAAGGCAAGCAAGCAGGATCCCTATCTGTAAACTTGACTATCCACACCACCCACCCCACCTCGATAGGACCTCTTATCCCATAAGCCTCAATTCATTTCTCAAAATCACCCATTCCCCAACTTCAACTGTCTGTGGCTTAGCCTCTAGGGAACCCCAGCACAAGAGCTGCATCCTAAAACACAGCCTCTGGAGAGCACCAGCAGAAGAAATTCCACTGCCTCTAAATTTTCTGAAAGCTGCAATCCACCAAGAACATATAACAAACCAAGAACAAGTAGATGAAACACAGACAATATTTACCCTAATCAACTGAACAGATGGACAGATGCCAGTGCAAAAATTCATTCAATAAAAAGAAGAACAAAATACCACCACTATAACCTAGTGCTTCTATAACAGCAAGACCTGAACATTCCAATATAGAAGAAGCAGAAGAAAACAACCTCAAAATATTTTCATAAAGATGAAAAAATTCCTTTAAGGAGAATTAAATTAAAAAATGACAAATTCCTTTAAACAATTAAAGAAAAAGAGAAGCAAAATATTGCATGAAAACAGTAAACTTTTTAAGAATAAACTAGAGAAACAAAAAATGCAAACAAACAGGTGATGGAAAGAGTACAAGACTTAAAAACTGAAATACAAGCAATAAGGAAGTCACAGCCTGAGGGCATTCAGGAAATTAAAAAAAAAAAAAAATTGGAAAAAGAACCAAAACTACAGATGCAAGAAAAACAACCAGAATGCAAGAGATGGAAGAAAGAATATCTGGTGTGGAATATTCAATAGAGGAAATAAAAACTTCAATTAAAGGAAACCAAATAAGTCATAACACAAAAAGTCGAGGAAATATGGGACACCATGAAAAGACCAAGTCTAAGAATAATAAGAATAGAAGAAGAAGAAGATGAGGAGGAAGAGGAAGAGGAAGAGGAGGAGGAGGAATAAGACATAAGACCAGTTCAAGGGCACAGAAAATATATTTAAGAATTCAGAGAAAAATCTCCCACAACTTATAAAAGAAAATGCCTCTGAAGACACAAGAAGTTTAGAGGAACCAAGTAGACTACGCCCCCAAAAAAATTCTGCTCACTAAATAATAACCAAAACATGATACATACAAAATAAACAAATAACTTTAAGAGCTGCAAAGGAAAAAGCCCAAGTAAATAAAAGCAGAACCATCAGAATAATACCAGAATTCTCAATGGAGACTGTGAAAGCTAGAATGTCCAGGCAGAGATTATAAAGACAAGAGACCTTGGATGCCTACAACCTAATGAAAACTGTCTGAGATCCAGCCCCAGATAGGATGTCCTTCAGGGCTTCAGGAAAATGTTCCTCTTCACTGGTGGATAATTTCTATTGTGATCTCTTCTGAGGAAGCAAACTTAGAAAAATCCCTTTTTAATACATATTTATTAGTACAGCAATGACATGATATGGCATGACATGGCAATGATGGCATGGCATGACAATGCAACAATGAAGGTATAGGTCTTATATACCCCAGCCAAGCCAGCCCCCAGACAAGGCCATAGGGCCAGAGTTGCTAGGTTACTAAGTGATCAATACAAGGGACCTTGTCATTCTTTGATTTGCTACAGTATCTTTCCTAGAGAAATTCTGTGAAGGCATAATTTGCATTCTTAAACCTTCATGTTAGGATCTTGTGTTAATAAATCCAGGTTCAAGGAAGATTAAGAAAGCTTTTTTTGGGATTAGTTAGTTCCAGATTGCTGTCTTATTAGTAGGAGTGGTGACTTTATGACATATCAGTGATTTATCTTGTCTGTGACTTCCTTTGGATGCCTGAGAAAATTTTCAAATGAGTTACTAATATGTTTACTAGCAAGGTAATCATAAGGAAGGCTGACAGTAAGCTTGCTTTGGACATGGTGAACAAAGGCCTGGAAGATCTTATCTGTGTGACTGTTTTCACACCCAGATGGGTGTTATATATCCATAAATTCTAAGGAAATAACAGATAGAGAGGACTATCTTCACACACAGAAATCCTTTGTAAAAAGTCAGCACCTGCAAGAACAATTAGCAACGAGACTCCTTGAAATCACTCTAATGGGTCAACCTTGTAGGTACCAAACAGTTCCCAATTTGTATCTCTGTGGCTCCCAGCAACATCAGTAAAACTCTCAATCTTCATAGACTGATAAACAAGATATTTCCTGACAAAACCATATTTAAACAATGCCTTCCACAAATCCAGCCCAACAGAATGTATTAGAAGAAAAACTTCAACCAAACTAAGCTAGAAAATACCCATAAAGCCAGAAGCAATATATAAATCCCACATAAGTAGTCAACAAAGTAGGAAAAGACACAAACACACCCCCACACACACATGCACACTACCACCAAATATAAAAGAAATTAACAATCA
This sequence comes from Sigmodon hispidus, assembly GCA_004025045.1. Classification (NCBI taxonomy): domain Eukaryota; kingdom Metazoa; phylum Chordata; class Mammalia; order Rodentia; family Cricetidae; genus Sigmodon; species Sigmodon hispidus. Next base: position 99,386 of record PVIH01006629.1, read on the forward strand.
TGGTCATTAATATTTCAATATGAATGGACAAATTTCACCTATAAAAAGACACAGGCTAATACAATGCAACAAAAAACAGGCTCCTTTCTTACTCTGTTTAGAAAAAACACACCTGGATTTCAAAGACAGACACTGTCTCAGAGTAGATGGTTGAGAAAAGATTTAGTGATCTAATGGACTCAAAATAAAAAAGAACCACCTACTGTAGCTATCCTAATATCTGAAAAATAGAATTCAAGCTAGAGTCAATCAAAAAAGAGAAGGAAAGAAATTACTTATTTACCTGAGGAAAAAAATCATCAAGAAGAAAACTCAATCCTGAATTTTCATGCAGCCAATACAAGGAAACCCCACATATGTAAAAGAAACATTACTAATGCTTAAACATTACATCAAACCCTACATACTAATAGTGGGAGATTTCACTACTCCACTCTAACCAATGGACAGGTCTTCCAGACAAAAACTGAACAGAGAAATAAGGAAACTAACAGAAATTATGACTCAAATGGACCTAACAGATATATACAGTTCATTCTACCCAAATACGAAAAAATATAACTTCTCAGCACACATGGAATATTCTCTAAATTTAACTACATACTCAGTAATAAAAGAAATATAATAGATATAAAAAAATAGGAATAATCCCTTGTATCCTATAAGATCACCATGGACCAATATGAGAATCAACAACAACATAAACCACAGAAAGCCTAAAAAATCAGGGAAGCTAAATATCTCCCAAATGAACTAATTCTGGGGCAAGGAAGAAATAAAGAGAAATTAAAGACTTCCTAGAATTTAATGAAAATACATCCACAACATACTCAAACTTATAGGATTCAATGAAAGTAGTACTATGAGGAAAGTTCATAATACCAGATGCCTACAAAAAAAATAGAGAATTCTCACATAAGAGGCTTAACAGCACAGTTAAACAACTCTAAACAAATAGAAGCAAAATTACTCAGAGGAAGCAGATGGCAAGAAATAATTAATCTGAGGGCTGAAATTAATAAAATTGAAACAGAAAGAACAATAAATTTAATAAAACAAAAAGTTAGTTCTTTGAGAAAGTCAACAAAATAGGCAAACTCTTGTTCAAAGTAACTAAAAGGCAGAGACAAAATATCCACGTCAACAAAATCAGAAATGAAATTGGGGCCATCACAACAAAAATCTTTTCTCCATAGAATTAAAAAAAAAAAAAGCTAAAAGAATGTGCAGCTTTCTGGACAGGTATCTACACATACCAAAACTAAATCAAGAACAAATAAATGTCCTAAATGGACATATAAAAATAAGAAAATAGAAAGTGTTATTAAAAGCCTGACAAGCAAAAAAGCTGAGGGCTAAATGGCACTAGTGCAGAATTCTACCATAATTTTATAGAAGAACTAATACCAATACTCCACAAATAGTTCCACAAAATAAAAATAGTAAAAAAACATTGACAAATTCCTTTTATGAGACAGTCACCCTGATACTCAAACCAACCACACAAGGTTGAGACAAAGATAGAGAATTACAGACTAATCACCCTCATGAATGCTTCTGCAAAAATATTGAATAAAATGCTGTCAAACCAAATTCAGGAACATATCAAAAACAGTTATTCACCATGATAAAGTCCCAGATATGCAGGGATGGTTCAATATACAAAAACTGTCAATGTCATCTATCATGTAAACAAACAAGAAGAAAAAAAAAACCAAATGATCATCTCACTAGATAATAAATAATCCTTTGACAAAATCTAATACTCCATGATAAAAAGTCTTGAAGAGATCAGGAATACAAAGAAAATACTTAAACATAATAAAAGCATTTTACAGGAAGCCAAGAGCTAACATTAACCTAAAAGAAGAGAAGTTCAAAGCAATCTCACTAATATCAAAAACAAGACAAGGCTGTCAACTCTCTTCATATCTATTCAATATAGTTTTTGAAATTTAGCTAGAGCATGAAGACAACAAAAGAAGACCAAGGGCATACAAGTTTGGAAAGAAAGAAGTCAAATTATTTCTATTTTCAGATGATATGATTGTATACATAACTGACCCCAAAAATGCTTCCAATGAACTCCTGTAGCTAATAAACATCTTCAGCAATGTAGCAAGATACAAGATCAACTCAAAAAAATAATATCCCTCCTATACACAAATGATAAAAGAGCTAAAAAGGAAATCAGAGAAACATCCCCCTTTATAATAGCTGCAAAACCCAACAAACATCTTGGGGTAACTCTAACCAAAGAAGTGAATGAAGTGTATGACAAGAACTTTAAGTCACTGAAGAAAGAATTTTTAAAAGATATCAAAAAATAGAAAGATGTCCCATGCTTTTGGATAAGTAGGATCAACATAGTAAAAATGGAAAATTTACCAAAAGAAATCTACAGATTCAATATAATCCCCACCAAAATCCCAACATAATTCTTCACAGACCTCAAAAGAACAATATTCAACATCATGAGGAAAAATAAAAAATTCAGGATTGCAAAAAACAAAAATACCCTATTCAATAAAAGAATGTTTGGAAGCATCACCATCCCTGAATTATTCAGCCTATACTATAGTATAGAGCTACAATAATAAAAACAGCTTGGTACCAGCATAAAACCTGACTTGTGTTTCAATGGAATTGAATTGAAGACCTTGACATTAATCTACATACTTATAAACAATTATTTTTAACAAAGAGGTCAAAAATCACCAATAGAAAATAAGATGACATCTTCAACAAATGGTGAAGAATAACTGGATGGTAGTATGTAGAAGAATGCAAATAGATTCATATCTATCACCCTGCACATAACACAAGTTAAAATGGATCAAAGACCTCAACATAAACCCAGTCACACTAAATTTGATAGAAAATAAAGTGGAGTTTGGACAAGGGCATACATGGATAAAAAAATGAGATTTAATTCAAAATAAAATAAGAAGTAAAAGAATAAAGAAAGAAAAGAAAGTGGAAAATACC
>PVIH01006630.1:0-29948 GCA_004025045.1 Sigmodon hispidus
TTTTTTCAATATTAGCCAAAAGGTTTTCAATTAGATGCAAGAAAAATATTCTTGAATGTACAATTATTTTTGATCATTTTAAAGATGAAACTTACTATTACATGTAACTTAAATAATTTTTAATGAGGTGACTAGAACTAATCTGATTCTTTGGGGAGACTAATTTGCTCCAGCTTTAATTGGCCTGAAACAAGCCATATATCCTCTTTTATTTACTTGTATATTTATTCATTTATTTGTTCATTCATATTACATCCTAATTAGTTTCCCATTTCTCCGCTCCTCCCACCTCCCCCACTTCACCATAATTCCATCTACTCCTCCTTCATTTTCCTTCAGATAAGAGCAGGTATCTAGTCTTATTTACTCATTAACAGTGGAACAAAAAGATAAGTTAATCAATTTAAACTGAAGACTTGCTTTAAATGATGACCTTCCAGGGGCTATCCATGTTTAACTCTGGCAAATGTTAATAAAACTTAGCTATCATTGAGTAAATATTATGTGCCAGATGGTGGCATAAAAACATAAAATTGCTGATTTTATTTAATGTTCCCCAGAATAACTGATGTAAGCACTGTTGAAAAGTAAAATTTGCTAGTGAGGAAATTAAAACCTAAACATATTAAGTTTACATTCTCAAGATCAAGTACCTATTGAGTAGCATAGCAAGGACTCAAAACAATGTTTTTTAATTTCATTGCTTGAGTATATAATTTTATTTCTTTGCTGTCTTGCCACTGCTGAATAATAATTGATGCTCCCAAAACTAACTTTAGAAGTCCTACAAGAATCTCAACAACAAAAATAACAAAAGAAGAAATGGATAAAAATTGCTTTGTGAATTTTAATTGTTAACCCAGAAAGTCAGTGAATAATTTAATGTAGTCATTGCAAAAAATAATAGAAATGAATAGGACTTCTGTTCCCCTACACATAGCCTGAATCATTGTAAAACTATTCCACATATGTGAATACACTTTTAAATTATGCTAAAGTTTCAGTAATCCTTGAAAAGTTTTTTCAAAGCCTTCATTGTTCTAACTTCTTAAAATATTTTCTGCATTAGAGCCAAATCTCAACCTTACCTAGTCATTTTCTCTCAAATGTTTAGAAAAAACAATCATCTTTGCTTATTTCAGGCATATATTACCTAGAGGCTGGTGAGATGGTTTAATGGGAAAGGTCATCTGCTGCTCTTGTATAGGATGTAAGTTCAATTAAGAGCACCCATATAATAACTGACAAGTTGCTGTAATTCCACTTCTAGGCAATCTGATGTCTTCTTCTGGCCTTCTTGGGTAATAGATACACATATGATATATATACATCTAAGCAGTCAAATACTCCTATGCCTAAAATAATTGAATAAATCTTTTCAATGTTATATGTAATGTCATATCTATATACATAAATGATAATTCACCGATATATATGTACAAACATATACATTATCATTTCATACCATATAGATGTTCAATGGTTTGATGCTCCTTGAATTCCATGTTCTAGGAAGAAGGAAACAAGTGCAAAACCTGTAGTTGGCGGAAACAGTGAATAGATGAATTCTGTGGGAAGCAGATCTTCTGTGTGGGCTCACACAGAGGTCAGTAAATGTAGAAACAACATTTTAAACAAATTAGTCCTGGCGAGTATGGATGTCTTATTATGTTGGAGGGATGATGATTTATGCCTTTGTGTTAATGATTATAATGAAAGTTTTGCATTTAAGCCTTGTTAAGAGTCTGACTTAGTTTGTACAAATTCTTTCAAAGTACACATTTCCTTATATAAATATTAGTGAGAGCTACTTTCTTTAATGGCTAATAAGAACAATTTCCCTCTCTTTTAATATACATCCATGAGAATAGTTTAAGACTTGGTGGAATTGCAAATATTCCTACAACTTTTAAATACCATCCCCATTTATGAGAGTTTTGAGTTAGATGCACAAAATCAAGCAAAAAAAAAAAAAAAAATAGCCAAGACAGGATTTTGCCTTTTTTGTCTAGTAAATACAGAGCCCTTTTATCTTTTTTATTTTCAATTTACATTTAAATGGAGGAACCCCTTAGTGTCGATGGAGGTGATGGGGAAAATAGTATCTGCACCATGAATAATAAACATCAGGGGAAATGTCATTTTTAACCTACTAGCACATTTTGTTGCTATGCCAACAGAATGTAAAGTGATTTCTTAAAAGAAAACATGACAATTTGTTGAAGATAAAAGTGATGTTCACCAACTACAATATATTTAGATTTAATCTTAGATTTATAGAAAGGATACATTGAAGAGTATGCAGGTTCCTTCTGATTTCTTCAGTAGAACTAATTATGAGAAAAGTAGTAAGTAGAAGCACCAATAAAGAACCTTTCCCCTTAAAACACAGGACATAACAATTACTAGGCTCATCTGATGGTGTAGAGCCAGAAATTGGTACCAGTAGACTTAGACCCTTTTAATTATCAGATATTTGGAAAGGTTGTATTTTAACATTCTCCCTGCACATAGTTTTTAAACTGAGCCCATGTTAATTACTTTTTAAACATTAAACATGACTTGAACTTAACTAAAAGCTAAAAATTTCAGTCTTCCAAGGTGACTGTTGCCTATCTCTTAAAGAAGGCGGTATTGAGACATAATTATGGAATTTACCATTTCATATTCTGTGAATGTATGAGAAATAATTTCCAAGTGGTTAAAAGAATATATCCTATTGATTTCTTTGAGACCACATAACATTTAGGTATTTAATTTTACTAGTATCATCTTCAAATTTCCTATTGGGAAGTTCATGCTTCCAGACTCAACTAAGATGTTTGTAGGTTGTTGCAGGTATAACAACTTTATTATGACATTCTTTTATGTGGAACCTGGCAATCTTTTTTATCATGCTTCTCAACATAGTGTGCTCTATGCAGTTAACAACAACAATATATTGTTTAAAACTAGCACAAGAGAGGAAAGCAATCTATTAATTCTGCATGAAGTTGCAGAAACAACTACCATGACTGTATCTCCTGAATTTGAGAACTCAAAAAAGGAAACTAAAATTTTTCTTCTTCTTCTTCTTCTTCTTCTTCTTATTATTATTATTATTATTATTATTCCTCTTCTTCTTCCTTTTCTTCTTCTTCTCTTCTCAATGTTATAGCATATTCTCACATCTTTTTCGATGCAAAACTTATTTTGTATATGTAATGTCACACATTTTAGTTCTTAGTTGTCTCATAAATCTAAATTCTCTCTCCAAATGTGTTTTAGAGAGGCATGCCAAATGACATTTATGGAAGAGCTGTCAGCAGCACAATAATGTATACCTTTCCCCAAGCTGGACATGGCAATAGAGAGGTAAAGATCCTGACTAGAAAGAGAAGTGAAAAGAGGGTAGAAAAGCAGATGCAGGCAAGTCATAATTTTTAATCTGTAGAGACTCTTGGATTTCATAGAATATGGCAAAAAATGCAGGGAGACAATTTTAATTTTTGAGAATTAATTTTAATTAAAATATGTTTGCATCATTTTCTCCTTCCTTCCTTCACTCTCTCCCAAGTCCCCTTCCTCTATCTTTTTCCATGTGCCCCCTACTCTCATATTAATAGCCTGTTTTATTTTGATTATTACATATATATTTAAATGTATATAATAAAGTAAAACATGAAAGGCCTTTCCATATTCTTGTATTTTCTTCAGGTTATTTATTTTCAGTTTATTGTACAAGTCTTTTATGTCTTTGATTAGGTTTATCATAAGATATTGTTGAAGTTATTGTGAATGAAATTGTTTTTTTCTGATTTTTAGAGAGTTTTTCATTTATTGATAGAAAATATTCAGTGCTTTATGTTCATTTTTCATCAACAAGCTAAGTGTGTTTATCAGTTGTAGGCCTTTTCTGGGTCTTTACTGCCTATTATTTTTAAAATCATGTCATCTGCAAGATGTATACTTTGATTTTTTTTCTTTTCTCATTTGTCTCTCCTTTATTTCCTCTTGTCTTACTGTTCCAGCTAGCACTAATCTAGTCATCCTTGCCTTCTTCCTGATTGTAGTGCAAATGCTTTAAGTTTTTCTCTGTTCAGAAAGACATATCTTTGGGAATTTTGTATATTATATATCAAATTGAGGTAATTCCTCTCAGTCCTTAGAAAACAATGAAACAAAGAGTTCTTTGAAGAGATTCACAAGCTAGACAAACTTTCAGCCTAATTAACAAAATAAAGAGAAGATTAAAATGAATAAAATTGGAGTTGAAAGGAGAAACAGTACAGCATTCACTGAAGAAATTCAGATAAATATACAGTCATACTTACTATATTCCAGCAAAATGAAAAATCTAAAAGAAATTGATGAATTTCTAGAAAATACTCCCAATTAAAGCTATATCAATTTGAAATCAATAATTCAAATAGACCCATAATCTTCAATGAGATAGGAGCAGTAATTAAAGTCTTGAAAAACACTTGGCTAAGATGGAATAAGCATCAAATTTTTCCAGACCTTGAAAACAAAATACCAAGCCCCTTCTTTACACCAATCCCAGTCTCACCACCCCACCCTACCCCTGCACCTAACTTCTCCAAGGCATCAGAGCCCATCAGAGACAACCATTCCCACTGCAAATGGGAAGAACAACAATTGGGAAGGAGAACAATACAGAAAGACATATTGAAAGAAGTGGGGCCCCTGGAGATACAGGATCCAACTGTATGAATTAGAAGAAGAAATGTGTAGAAGGCAGCATAACAACATAAAGAATAATATAGCACTTCCAGAAACTACAAGTTGTACAAGAGTAACTTCCCAATGCAGATGAAGCAGAGGAAAAGTACCTTAATAATAACTTTGTGAAGAAGATAAAAGTTCTTAAGGAGGAAATAAAAATTCTTTAAAGAAAATAGAAAAAAAGACAAAAACTTGAAAGAAATTAATAAATTCCTTAAAGAATCCCAAGAAATCCAACATAGCCAAGAAAAGACAATTAAACAGATAAAGGAAATAGTCCAAGGCTTAAAACTTGAAATAGAAACAATAAAATAGCTTTGAAATACAGAACAGAGTCAGAGTTGAGCAGATTATGGCACCTGGGTAACTGTCTGGAGTTTCTCTCAGGGACCTGGTCAAACCCTAGGGTCTGATCTCAGACACTCCCTAGCAGTCAAGCTCTATGAGGGTCCTCCTCCAGCAATCCTGAAAAGAAGGACCTCACAGGGCCAGGCCACGCCTCCAGGGCAAACTGTGCCATCAGAGAAGGACTGGGACCTTTGAAATTCAGACCCCTGTCCAGAGCAGAGTCAGAGATCGAGCAGACCCCTTGCTCAGAGCAGACAGGAGACACACAAGCTCTCTTCTCACAACTGACCAGGAGCTGACTAATCTTGAACTACTGAAGCCATGAGCAGACACCAGTCAATAAGATAAAATGACAGCCAATAAAATGGGAAAAGATTTTTACCAACCCTATAAGTAACGGAGGACTGATCTCTAAAATATATAGAGAACTCAAGAAAATAGAGCCCAAAACCTTGAATAATGCAATAAAAAAATGGGACTCAGAACTAAAAAGGGCATTCTTAGCAGAAGAATTACAAATGGCTGAAAGGTACTGGAAAAAGTTCTCAACATCTTTAGCCATCAGAGAAATGCTTATCAAAACAACTTTGAGATACCACCTTACACCTGTCCGACTGGCTAAGATAAAAGACACAAATGCCAGCCTATGCTGGAGAGGTTGTGGAGCAAGGGAAACACTTCTCCATTGTTGGTGGGAGTGTAAGCTTGTTCAGCCAGTGTGGAATGCAGTATGGCAGTTTCTCAGAAAACTGGGAATCAATTTCCCCAAGGATCCAGCAATACCACTTCTGGGCGTATACCCTAAAGATGCACATTCACGCTCCAAAGGCATTAGCTCAACTATGTTCATAGCAGCATTATTTGTAATAGCAAGAACCTGGAAACTACCTAGATGCCCCTCAACTGAAGAATGGATTAGCAAACTGTGGTACATCTATACAATGGAGTACTACTCAGCAGTAAGAAAAATTGATATTCTAAAATTTGCAGGCAAATGGTTGGATTTGGAGTATGTCCTCTTGAGTGAGGTATCACAAACCAAGAAAGATAAGCAGGGATACACTCACTCACTAGCGGACTATAAACAAAAAGCAAAAACCAAAGCATGTCCAAGCTACAAACTACAAACACTGAATAGCTTGGGTTCTGAAGACCTTGGACCAGCACATTGATTCCCACTCCCTCCAGAGGAACACCTGACCAAGTCTTGATGTTGGGGTGAGGAAAGTGGATCTGCCAGGAGTGGATGCTGAACTGAGCAATATTGGGACCTTGGGACCTCCTACCCATGCTGGGGAGGAGATGGGGAGATGTGGAGAAGAAGAGAGTGACTAGAAGGGGTGGGAGAGGAAAGGGAGCTTGAACATGGGTATTTACGGATAAAAAATATGACCTTTTTCATAATAAAAATTATTCTAAAACATTTGTTCATAAAGAAGTGTTCAGGTATGCTTGAACTTCTAAACAGAAGTCTGGAAAAGATTATATTTGACTCAAATAATACTTTTTCATGGGAAGAATTTTAGGTGTGATGAATTGTTGGGGGTACTATTATAAGGACAAGAAAAAGACACACATAAGCAATCACCTAAGATAAAACTAAGATAAGCCTGACAGTGATGATGGAACTGTAGCTGTCCTTTTTTATTTAGACCCTCTTTACATAATCCTATTATCCTATTATGCTTTGGCTCATATCATTTGGTAATTAAATTTTGGTATCATATCTTGAAATAATGTGAAAATTTTCTATTAGAAATATCAATAGGAAAAACAAATGCATTATTCTGATATTGTTTTGTTGTTGTTGTTTCTCTTTGGGGGTCTGCTCCTCAGCTTCCTACACAGAGACTTCTTTTTTCTTATGAATATCCAGCCATAGCTTGGCTTGTTTCTATCCAGCTTTCCTAACTTAGATTATTCTATTTCTTTTTAGTACATTTTGCTTCTAGGCTTTTAACCTTTTTTATTCTATATATTGTTCTTTCCTTCTCACCTCATGGTTGGGTTTGTGGTTGTGTAGTCGGCCCCTGGCATTTTCCCTTTCTATTTTTCTCACTCCTTTATCTTCTCTAGATTTTTCCCTCTTATTTATTCACCCCTTCTGCCAGCCCTGCCTATTTCTCTTTTCTGTCTAGTTATTGGACATTTATCTCCTTATTAGATCAATCAGTTGTTATAAGCCATCAAAGTAACACAGCTTTACAGAGTTAAATAAATGCAACATAAAAGAATGCAACACATTTTGTATCATTAAATAAATATTGTGCAGCATAAAAATTACAACACTCCCCTTTTTGTCTAAAAAACACTAAAAGATTTTAACTTTAACATAGTAAAACTATATATAGCAAAAACAGTTAAGTAAAAATTGCATTTACAATATTCAGTCTATTTGTATGTAGAAAATTTAGAGAAAATTCTCTATTACCTATTTTAGCTTAGTGATTCCAAAGTTTTATACCTAATTTACTTTCTATTATAACTAAGGAAAACTATGTCTATCTATAAATCCTTCAAAGACCATCCCCAAGGATGTAATATTACCTAACAATAGAGACATCTGTCTGTCTGGACAGTCTTCCAAAGTTCTTCTGCAATGTTGGGACATTCATCTTTGGCCTACATGCCTAGAATATCTGGTAGACTTTTCAGTGAAGCAGGAAATTTGAAGGACTTTTATGTCTTGTATTGGCAAAGTTCATCAGTAACTTTTCTCTATGTTCTGCAGAATATCTGTCAGACTCTTCTATGAAGCAGGAATCTCAAAGGAATATACTGCCTTGTTTTGGCAAATTTCAACAGTTTTTTTCTGTGTACTGCTTGCCCAATCTATACAGCATTCTGTCAGCATCAAGGCAAAAGCAGTTTCTTGCCTAAATGTCTAGCATTCCACATCGAAAGAAAAATCTATATGGATTTTCTTTGGTGTCCATCATCTTTTTATGAAGTAAATTTGTGCTGCTAGGAGAGGACATGTCTCATTTTCATGAAAAATTTAGGTTATTAAACACCTTAAATACCATATTTTGTATATAGTGCAATTCAGGCATTATTGAGAGAAGCCTAGAGGCATAGCTTTGGGATCTCAGAACCCTAAATAGGGTATAGCCAGCCCCCATTGAGAACTCTGTGGCACACTGACTTCCCTTCCTGTTTGGTTCTTGTATTCTCAGGGAGAGGTTTGGACCATCCTACATTGGATAGTTTCACTCTCCAAGAATTTCCTAAGGTACCATTTTTATCAGTGAGCGTTTAATATAACCCTGCAATAAGTATAATTTTTTATGTGATCAATTGCAATTGCAAGTAAATAATTCCACAATATCTATAGGTCTTTGCATTGTTTGAAAATCATCTAAAATATATCTGTTTAACATTGGAAACATACCTAATGTGACATCAAGTTTGACTTTAAATGAGCTGCATAAGCACAATACTTCAAATAAGAGCATACATATATTGTATATATATGGTTGGTATAACAAAAATAACTTTAGATTTGTATTAATCTAATAAAATCCATGCCAATGCAATATATTTGAGATTAATAGTTGTCTTTTTATTCTATACCCCTCCTTAAACAATAATAAACATCTATAGCCCACCAAATAACCAACAACCTCTCACTTCATCTCTTGGGAATGTGGACATCATCTTTTCTAGACTGCTTCCTGTTGTCTCTGAATAAAGGCATCTTTAGAAGTCCCTGAAATTGAGATAGTTGCTAAGTTCTGGAAAGTCCAGCTGATATCTCCTGTCAGGATTCAGGAGGTCTTCCCCAAACAAACCTCATCCATATTAATTCTGAAGGAATCTATATTCTTTCATCTTATATAGAAAGAAAAGTATAACCTCTTCCCCAAAACATTATTGTCTTCCATTTGACAAATGAAATTTTTGACTTCCATTTTAAAGTTAAAGCATTCCTAAAATGTAGTGACATATTGTATATTTTTAAAAAATAATCTGAAAATCAGAGCACAAAACCAAGTCATAAAGGTCAGGGAGTGGTGACCCATGCCTTTAATTCCAGCACTTAAGAGGCAGAGATTCTCTAGATCTCTGTGAGTTCAAGGCCAAACAGAGCCAAGCAGTTGTAGCATTCATGTTTATTCCTAGCTCTAGGAAAGTTGAACCAGGAAGTGAGATAGCTGGGCAGAGAAAGAAGAGGAAGAAATTGAGTTTCACCTGCATTCCCTTTCAGTGGAGGATTAGAGGTCTGAAGATTTGTGGAGACAGGATCTACCCTTTTTAGCCTGAGGAGTTAGCTAGGTGGAAACTGGTTGAAGTTTGTTTGTCTGTCTCTCTGATATTTTAGCACTTCTTCAATATCTGGATCTGGGTTTTTAAATTATAATATCAAATAGAATGTGTATAATACTAAAGAATATAAGCTGGTTTATTTCAATTTCATATCTCTTTGCAGCTCTCATTGCTTATCAGCAATCAAAGAATTTAAAATCCACACAATACTATATAGGATGCAGACTCCCTATATATTTCCCTTCTCCATGTGGCTTATTCTTTTTTATATTGCTTTTAATCTCTGTAAGGACTTTGCTATTTTTTAAAATATTTTTATATGACTAGCTACATTGTTTTTCTTTTTTCTTTTTTTTCTTAAGCATATGCACATTTTAAAGCACACTGGAACCTGTTTAGAGTTTTTTTCTGTATGAACATGCTTTACTATATATCTATTGTCTTTTATTGACTGCGTGAGAATATATACTACTAAGTGTTGCATCAAGATCTTTCATTGCAATATTGGGGACTATGTCCACTCACTTCTTTAGTCTCTGAGAGGTAGGTGAAGGAAAACTGTATTCAAAACCCCAGCTTTGGAATGCTGGTACCCTAAACTGTGGCGGCAGACATTTTTATTTAGTGTTGTTTCTAGTTAGGGCTATTTAAGTACTCTGCAGTATTGAGGAGCCTCTTAAATGAGCTTTTTCCAGAATTATGTTAGCTTTCTCAGATCCTCTCTGAAAATTTTAGCCTCATATTCAGTACCAAAATTTTATTGAATTATTTTTATATTTTACTCTTTAGGGGCCTGCCACTCTACTTACTAATACATACATGCAGACTTACTCTTACTTATGAATGTCTAGTCTTAGCTTGACTTGTTTGTAGCTAGCTTTTCTAACTTAAATTATCTTGTTTTTATTTAAATATGTTTTACTTCTGGGCTTTTTATTTTTCTTTACGTATCTTTCTTTCCTTCTTGCAACATGGCTGGTTGTGTGGCTGTAAACAGTCCCTGGCATTCTATTCTCCTACTCTTCTCCCTCCTTTCTTCCCTAGAATTCTTATCCTATTTATTCTCTCTGCCTGCCCTGCCCTGCCTGTTTATCTCACCTGCCTAGCTATTGGCCAGTTAGCTCTTTATTAGACTAATCAAGAGTTATTAGGAGGCAAATTAACAGAATGTTATGGAGTCAAACAAATACAACATGGAAGAATGCAACATATCTTTGCATCTTTAAACAAATATTCCACAACATAAATAAATGTGACACATCTTACCTAATAAAACTAATACACTAATATTGTACAACATGCCACCACTTGTCAGTATAGAAAATTAGTATTTACTGTAATCAGGCCTCAGAAGTGTTGCTTTTCATGTTTTCTCTTCAAGGTGATTCAGCAATAGGCAATATCACAAGGCCAGGTTTTGGAGCTTGGTGTTCCAGATATCTTGATTCCATCTTTTGAGATATATCCTTGATTATCAGGCTTTTAATCTCCCCCTCTTTTAGCAATACAATTTCCTTCTTTTTGTTGTGGCACTGGTGAATCAGTAAAACAGCACTAAAGACAAATATTAAAGTTTATTCTCTGTTCACTAAATTTTGTAAAGCGCTTTCTTATGAAAATATACGGTTAAGAGACTCATGTTTCCATAATATTGCTTTAAAGTTTGTAGTGCATGTTAATATATTAAAAGTTTGGGAAAAACAACTGTGAAGAGTCTTTAACTTTAAGCATCTTTCTGAGGTAAGCCAATACTTCTGTAAGCTAAAAAGACTTAAAAGGAGTTCCAGGTTAATACTCTATGAAACAAACTTTGAAGAACATTGTCTTGAGGACATGTCCTTCTTTATTTAGCTTGCTGCACTTTTGGAGTAGAATATATCATAAAAGATAAGAAAACATTTTAAGAACAGATAACCATCACTTCACTTATATATGCTTTGAAATGATATTCCATTTCCTTCTTTAAACTTCTTTCTTTTTTTAATTATTGGGAATTTCTTAGTAAAAATACTCTGGAACTATATAAGTCCACAATGTTTAGGAGCTAGCAATTTAGAGTTGAATAGACCTGTACTTAAATCTGCTTATTAGTTGCATTAGTTGACTTATTCTTTTACAATGGAATTAATACTTTTATAATTTTCCTTTCTTTGATTGTAAAGTGGGAAGTAATGAAAATGTTACAGTTTTGTTTTGAAAAATATATTATACAATGTGTATAATGCTTAATATGCCTTTTTTCAACTTCCCACCTTCCTTCCTCCTCTAACACACACAGAGAGACACACAGACACACAGACACACAAACACACAAACACACACACATTCTAGCCAGGCAGTGGCAGTAAATGAATTTAATCACAGCACTCTGGAGGCAGAGTTAGGTGGATCTATGAGTTTAAGATCATGTATTTATAAAAAGTCATCATTTTTTGTACTGTTAGAAAAAATAGTAAGGTGTTATGACCTTGCCAACTACAGCTCAAGTTCTGCTATTAAATGTAGGATGCCTCACATACCATTTCCAAATATTGGCTTTAGCAACAAATGAATTATTAAATGTCAAATTGTTATTTCCTGTGACAGTTTCCAAATGGACTGTATCTACACTAACAAGTACTGAAATGTGCCTCCAGCCACCTCACAGCTGTGGAAGAAATGGATTGCAACGCCAGTGGACTCATTTTACCTGGCAGGCGTGCACTGGAAGGCTCACCCATCTGTCAACACACATTTTTCTTTCAATCTCCTTGAGCTCTTTCTTGAATTGTTTCTTGTTTAAAGAGAAAATGAAGAGCTATTGTAAGTAGAGGCTTTTTGTAAGGACATCTCAAGTACATTTCTTAATAGTTTTCCTATAGGGCAATCCTGATGTCAATTAAATCAATGACTTTCTTAAATTGCTACCATTTTCTTTTCTGTTTTAGCATACCACAAAATAAGCACATTGAAAAAATAGTGGGTTCACTACTTAAGTTAATCATAAACTGAACACCATATAGTATTGCCCAGTAAGAAAAGATAAATTGGAAAATACTTAAATGTAAATTCTCTTTATATAAGAGGATACATGTTCTTTATATAAGAGGATAATATATTTTTATTAGATTAAGTAAAAGTCTTCCTTCAAGAAAAATGTGCCATTATAACTTATTTATGTTTTCAAATGGTATGGAGAAATACTGATATCTTATGTAACACACACACACAAATGATTGCTGAATCTACCCTTGCTACTAAGAACAATGTGGAATGAAACTGTCAGATGTTTGTCCTATTATAAATATTAAGACTATATCATCTCTATATGCAAATATACTTACATTCTGATGATTGAAGTATGTTCTTAATATGCTCTTTCTACTACTGTTTCTAATTAGGCAATGAGTTAAAAGTTAAGAGTTTAGTTCAATATCACTATGGACACATTATGATCAATTCATTTAGGGAGCTGGAAGTGATTACATTATCAAATAGTATTTTGCAGGATTTTAACTATGTAATTTAAAACATAACTACATATGGAAAAATTATAAGATCTGGAACAAGGGATGATGAAGGAAAAATAAAGATGTAATTAATCTGATAAAACTGGACTAAAGATGAAAAATATATTTTATAAAACTCATGTTAAATTGGTTTTATGAGAAATAAATTGTTCCTAGGAAAGTTGTAGTCCAGGGACGTACAGATGGCAAAGTGGTTAAGAGCACTGAGTGCTTTTCCAGAAGACCTAGGTTCAATTCCAGCACCCACATTGCAGCTCACAACTGTCTGTAACTCTAACTTCAGGGCAAAACACTGTACATAAAATAAAATAAATAAATAAATCTTTAAAATAAGAAAAGTTGTAGTCTCAAGGAAAAACACCAAGAAATTAACAAGCAGTAGAAGAAATAAATAAAAATATCTATTCAACACAAAAAGAAGAAAGTAACAAAGGAAAAATATAAATATATAAATAAGGATCACAAAAATATAGAGTAAACTGGCAGTCAAATATTCTGAATCATCATTAATTATAGTTATATTATTTAATTATTCTAATTAAAATGTGGATATTAGAAGAAAGAGTAAAAATATGGTAAAATATGTTACAACTATGTACTATTTACAATAGATGCATTTTTGATTGAAAAGTACATGTGGACTGAAAGTAGAAGAATGAAAACTACATGCCATGCAGGCAATAATAAGAGACATACATACATATACCACACACACACACACACACACACACACACATAAACATACATGGTTAAAATAGAGTTACTCTATATCAGGAAAACAATGCCCCACTATTATATACCAAAGACTAATAAATAAATAGTTCAGTGCCATATAAGAGATGCTTCCTTTGGTGTTTCTGGCCAGAGATTTTCTATAAGTCCCCAAACACTAGAGGCTACTTCTCCTGTTCTTGGTTGCCCATCAGAATTTGATAGTAAGAAACTATTACTAATGATACCACACAGAATCATATAACATGGAGAAAGTAAGCTGGCAGTGATCTGAAGCTTCACTCCTACTTAATCGCTTTCACAGTGCTGGAAGGTAGAATGCATGTTATCAGAGTATAAAATAATAATTGAACAAAATATAAACCCTTTAGACTACAATAATGACTTACCTGGCAAGACAGTCTCATTGGTGTAATAAAGATACAAGCATCATGGGAGTAATCAACCACCTTCTGATTGGATTTAAATCCAACTCTACACAGGATAAAACATGTTTTGGCATCATTATCAGGATAAGAACCTATGGC
Organism: Sigmodon hispidus; assembly: GCA_004025045.1. NCBI lineage: Eukaryota > Metazoa > Chordata > Mammalia > Rodentia > Cricetidae > Sigmodon > Sigmodon hispidus. Next base: position 14,108 of record PVIH01006630.1, read on the forward strand.
TGACCAAATTATATGATCCATAGTAGATCCCACAACTTTTTGGTTTCTAAATGTTTATAGTATTAAACTAACTCTTAATCACTTGTTGCTACTGCCATATATTAATTCATAGAAAAAATGTTGTGAGGAGGATTAGAGAATCAGAGTTTTAGGAAAACTGCTGGGAGTTTGTCTTTTCTAGAAATGACACAGAAGCTCCAACTATTATGCCTTAATATGGCTGTTTAAATAAGATCTGAATAAGAACACTACCTATAGAGTTGATAATGGGACAAAGAAATCTCATAGTTCCCCATTCAACAATCTACAAGAAATAAAAGACTGTTGAGAGAGGGAGAATTAGTCTTTTCAGGAATGAGCTCTCTACTTGGAAAGGGAAAGGGGTATTAATGTAATTATATTTTAATTAAAAAATAAAACCAGAAAAGGAAAATATTACTAGAGACAAAGAATAAAAATAATGATAAAAGATGGTATTTATGTTTGTAACAACATCATGAAAGAAAAGTATGAAGAACTACAGAAAAAATAGACACACTAATGATAATAGTTTGAATTTCATATACCTACCTTTAATAATGGACAAAAGAAATAAAATGTAAAATAAATAGAATTGAAAAGCACAATCAGTCAAAAGTATATCCTCCTCAGGAAAAAAAATGTCAATTTCTGTATCCAACATAAGTAACATATGTTTCTTAAGTGCATATAAAACATTCTTAAATATCAATAATAGGCCATATAATGAGTCTCAATGTATAATAAAGTTGTTTTTCTATAAAAATGTAATGAAAGTAAAAATCATAATGGATTAGGTAGTAAGTGTAAATTTAAGAAAATTATGTTTCTCAGTCACATGGTTGAAGAAATCACAACAAAACTGCACATGTTAAAGGAATATTTGGGTTGGAGAGAGATTAGCCAGTAAATTGTTTACTTGCAAGTAGGAGGACCTGAGCTTTATTTGTGGGACCCTGAAAAAAAAAGGTTTCAGATAAGGGGAGGTCCATTTATAAGCTTAGGAGTGCTTAGATAGACACAGGATTCCTGTGGATCAGTGCTAAGCTACATTACACTATTTTGTAGTCTAGATCAATGGGAGACTGCCTTAAAAAATTAATGTTGAGTATCAAAAGCACAGCATCTGTCAATCTCCTTTGGCCTCCTTCACATGCATTTATGTATACACTGACAGATGGACAGACAGACACACACACACACACACACACACACACATACACATGCTTTTTCTGTAAATCATGAACACATACACTAAAGAAAGTACAATAATAATAAAAATATAAATGTGGTTAAGTTCATCAGATAAATTCTATTTAAACCTGATTTGAGATTCTATGTCATGCATATGATAATGTTCATAATCAGGAAGACAAATGAAAAAGCTGGTATGGGATTGGGAAAAGGAAAACTTTTATACTGGTGGGAATATAAATTAGTATGGCCACTTTGAAAACTAGTCTTATTGAAGGTGTCCTTGGCCTTACAGAAGCTTCTCTGTTTTAGGAGGTTCCACTTATTGATTGTTGTTCTTAGTGTCTGCGCTACTGGTGTTATATTTAGGAAGTGGTCACCAGTGCCAATGCATTGGAGGGTATTTCACATTTTCTTTTCTATCAAGTTCAGAGTAGATGGGTTTATGTTGAAGTCTTTGATACACTTGGATTTAAGGTGCAAGGTGATAGGTTTGGATCTATTTTCATTTTTCTACACATTACCATTTGTTGCCAACACCACTTGTTGAAGATACTATCTTTTTTCCATTGAATATTTTTGGACTTTTTGTCAAAAATCAAGGGTTCATAGGTGGGTGGGTTAAAGTCTGGGTCTTGAATTCTGTTGTATTAGGTTTCCTGGGTCATTTGGGTCCGGAGGTTCATACCTTGCCCGTAGCGGCTTTTGTCCCCCAAAGAAATGAGTCAGACACTTATATTAACTTCATACGGTTTGGCCCATTTCTCAAGCATATTACTAGTTAGCTCTTTCATCTTAATTCAACCCATTTCTTGTAATCTACTAATCTACCCACCGCGTGCCACAGACCGTGGCTCATCTGTATTTCTTACATATCTTTTCTTGGGGGTTGGATGGAGACTGAGTAACTCCACCCTCCTTCTACCTGTCTGTCCTCTGATTCTCCACCCACTTCTATGGTCCTCTACATAGGCCAAAACAGTCCTTTATTTACAGCATACAGAGTACATTCCACCACACAATTCATTTCCATTGATCCACAAGTCTGTTTTTATGCCAGTACCAAGATGTTTTTATTACTGTGACTTTATAGTATAATTTGAAGTTGGTGATGGTGATGCCTCCTGAGGTTCTTTTGTTGTGCAAAATTGTTTTGGTAATCCTGGCTTTCCAGTTATTCCCAATGAAATTGAGTATTAGTCTTTAAAGTTCTGTAAAAAATTGTTTTGGGATTTTGATGGGAAATGCATTGAATCTGTAGATTGCTTTTGGTAGAATTGCCATTTTTACTGTTGATCCTACCTATCCTGGAACATGGGAGATCTTTTCATTTTCTGATATCCTCTTCAATTTCTTTCTTCAGTCCTTTAATGCTTTTATTAAAAAGATCTGTTACTTCTTTGGTTATAGTTACACCAAGGTATTTAAATATTATAAAAGGTAATGTTTCACTTATTTCTTTTTCAGCCCTTTTATCTTTAGTGTATAGGAGGGATACTGACTTCTTTGAGTTAATCTTGTATCCTGCTACATTGCTGAAGGTGTTTATCAGCTGAAGAGCTTCCCTGGTAGAATGTTGTGGATCACTTACGTATATAATCATGTCATCTGCAAATAGAGATATTTTGACCTCTTCAATAAGACAAAATGACAGCCTACAGAATGGGAAAAGATTTTTACCAACCCTACAAGTGACAGAGGATCGATCTCTAAAATATATAGGGAACTCAAAAAATTAGAGCTCCAAACCCTTAAAAATCCAAGTAAAAATGAAGTTCAGAACTAAAAAGAGACTTCTTGGCAGAAGAATTAAAAACTGCTGAAAGGCACATGAAAAAGTGCTCCACATCTTTAGTCACCAGAGAAATGCAAATCAAAACAACTTTGAGATATCACCATACACCTGTCAGAATGGCCAAGATTAAAAGCACAGATGACAGCCTATGCTGGAGAGGATATGGAGCAAGGAGAACACTCCTCCATTGTTGATGGGAGTGTAATCTTGTTCAACCACTCTGGAATGCAGTATGGCAGTTTCTCAGAAAACTGGGAATCAATTTCTCCAAGGATCCAGAAATACCACTATTGGGATTATACCTTAAAGATGCATATTTATACCCCAAAAGCATTAGCTCAACTATGTTCCCAGCAGCATTATTTGTAATAGCAAGAACCTGGAAACAACCTAGATGCTCCTCAACTGAGGAATGGATTAACAAACTGTGGTACATCTATAAAATGGAGTACTACTCAGCAGTAAGAAAAAGTGATACTCTAAAATTTGCAGGCAAATGGATGAATATGGAGAATATCCTTCTGAGTGAGGTATCAAAATGCCAGATAGAGAAGTAGGGGATGCACTCACTCATTAGTGGACTTTAAAAAAATATGAAAACAGAGAGATGACATTGTACATAAAAACTCAAGACCAGAACATAGCTAAATGACACAGTGCCTCACTTCTGCACTGATGACTTCTGGTGGGGGGTGAGGGGTGGGGGTCCAGGGGTTAGAAAAGACTTGTTTTCTTTAAGGGTCTGGCCACAGGGAGTTTAATTATGCTACAGTAAGCAAATAAGTAGCATGAAAGGGCGGTTTTGTAAATGAGGAGATCATTAGAGTGGGCATGATACTGAGAGGTCTGATATCTGAGTTTGATGAGGTGCATGATGTAAAAACACCAAATAATAAATATATATATGAAAATTTTTTTAAAAAGACTGCTTTCATTGTGTCCCATTTAAAAAAAAAAGAAAAAAGAAACGTAGTCTTAATGTTCCTCAGAACTAGAAGTAGAAGTAACACACATTTCTGTATCCATTCAGTTGGGTCTCACAGGTTCATTTATAGCCAGAATTTTCTGGCCTATCTGGCTCAGCCTAGACCCACAGCCCCAGCAGTACCACAGCCATGTAGTCCCAAAGAAAAATACAGAGGCTCATATTAATTGCAAGCTCATAATTATTACTTGCTAACTCTTATACTTTAGATTAACCCATATTTCTATTTATGTTTAGCCATGTGGCTTGGCACCTTTTTTACTCAGTGCAGCATTCTCATCTTCTTTCTTCGGTGTCTAGTTGCATTTCATCTCTGCTTATCTGCTTCCCCAGAATTCTCCTAATCTGGGTTGCCCCACCTCTACTTGTCTAGTTACTTGACCAATCATCATTTTATTAAACCAATTTTTATAATGACAAATTTATACAGTGTACAAAAGCATAATCCCACAGCAGTGTGACCCATGTATACTCAAAGACATATATATGTGACATATAATCAAAGGACTATTTATGGTACCACAGAGATACTGACACATTCATGTTCATTGCTGCTCTATTCACAATAACTAGAAAATGAAGTGAACCTAGATGTCTATCTTGTCATCTTATGTTTTTCCAAATATATTTTGGATCTACCTAGAAATTCATGTTTAGAAGAATTCAGCATGCATTTTTGACAGACAATGAGCTGGAAGAAAAGGAATGAGCATTTATATTGTTTTCTTTTTATGTGTCTCAACTGTGGAATGATGGATAAAGGGTAGAAAAAGAGTTAAGCTATCACAAATTTCCAAAAAATTTTTGGTAGAATTTTAGAAAGATGTTGATCCAATAGTACCTGTCATCACAAAAATTTTATTTTTGTCAGAATGATCCCTTACTGAAGGTTCCTAGAAGCAGACCAAAAGAAGTACTTTATATTTACATAAATATGGTGATTAATCCAGTGTGCAATAATAGAAGCTGGTCAACCATTATGTCTCCTATATAAACAGCTGTAATCATTCATTATTTTACTTATTACTCCTCCCTAAACTGCTTCTTCTAAAGTCCACATAGATTGTGAATGAGGAATACAAAGACAGAGAGACAGAGTAACAGAGACAGAGAGGAGGATAATACAGTACACAAAAGGGTGACAGGGAAAGACAAGAGATGGGTAAGAACAAAGTGGATCTGAAAATGTTATAATAAAACACATTACTTTGTATGCTAATTAAAAAATAAATTAAAACTTTATATAATAGTGATAAGTTAAACCACAGAGAATAACTAAATAACTCAAGGAGGCATGCCTAGTGTCAATTGTAACTAGAGCTAATATCTAGGTCAAATGTTCTTTCTACTCTATAAGTAGTTTACTCTTATCCCTAATTTTCATAGAAAATAAAACTTTTTGACACATTTAGTGTGATTCAATAAAAGTTCATTTTAATTCTTCTCCAAAGGAATTTTTTAATGACAGACTTGTTAAAAGTAATTTATGAGAAACACAATTAAAATAATATTGTTGTTTTAAATAACCTCCTATATCTGTGTATTTGGAAGCATATGTATTTATCTGTTTACCTTTCTGTGTCAGGGTAATAACAGTACTTTATAAATAAGAATAGATTTTATAAACCCATCATACTTAATATTGTATCTTAGTACATAAGAAAGAGCAAAGGGCAGCCATATTTCAAAAACAAAATTCTAGTTAGTGAATGTGGTAAAGATCTTTGTTTGTTTGATTTCAGAGGAAGGCTGAAATATTAGAGAGAAGAAGAACCACAGTCAATTCTCACCCAGCTGTTTTACAACTTACTCAGCCTCTCTCCTGGTTACTTCTGCTAGTTGCTTCTGCCAGTAGTTTCTCCCAATCACTTTTGTTCTCTCTGGGTTTCTATAAGCCTTTCTATACCCGTCTAGGTTAGGATTAAAGGAGTGTAACCTTGAACTCACAGAAACAGAAGAAGTTCTGTCTCCGGAGTTGTGGGATCAAGGGTGGAGGTCACCACTCCCTGCTTTCCCTGTGGTGGAATTAAAGGTGTGTGTGACTGACTCAGCTATTTATCTTTGTATTCAATGTTTAAGAATTACCTGAGCTGTTGGCCTAGGATTTGACTGTGTGCTCTTTCCCCAATATTCAGGTTTTATTAAATATGTAATATACATCTACATATCCCCTTTTGTGTCAAAAATAAAAAAGAAAGTTATAACTAATATAGGAAAGACCATATATAGTAGGTACAATAATTATATACAATGATATACAAACAATAATTACATGAGAAATATCTAATTCATTAACAATTGATTCGAAGAAAGTATTCCATTATTTATCCTATTTTGGTGAGTTCAAAGAATTGTACCTAATCCACTTTGTATCTAACTTGTATTGCTAACTAAAAACTATATTTTGATGTCTCTTAAACTTATTTTAACTTTTTTAAAACTGTCATTAGATAACTATAACTATTAACTATCTCATCTTCAAATTCCTCAGAGACCCAAGAAGGAAATAATATTAAGCAAATAGCAACTTCCAAAAATATAAGAAATGAAACAGCTCGCTGCCTGGACAGTCACCCAAAGTTCTTCTGTGTTGTTGAAACAACCATCTTTGGCTTACAGGCCTAAAATGTCTGACAGACTTCTCTAGGCTGCAAGATATTCCCAAAGTCCTTTCTACCTTGTCTTGGCAAGGTTCAACAATTCTTTTGTGTGCTCCTCCTGTTTGTCCATTTTGAATATCCCATTGTCAGCAGTCAAGGCAAAAGTATGTTCTTGCCCAGTGACTAACTTTTGTCACAAAGAAGGTCAACTCATTTGAAGGAATTTTCTTGATGTCCATAATCTCTGAAGTGGATTGGTGCTGCCAGGAGCTGATGTCCCAATTTCAAAAAAAAATAATAACATGTTTTTGAAAGTTCTTAAATGTCATAGTTTTTGGATCTCTGAAGTGATGGAAGAAGACCTGTCCATCTAAAATATATCTGATATTGAAAAAATATCTATTACATCTATTAGTTTGAATGTAAAGTCTAACTACTAACTTGAATTTATTTATATCCTAATTAGTTGGTAATAATAAATTTCCTGGACTAGCAATCTGTATTATATTGTACAATACCTTGAACAAACATGAATATATGTCCAGTTATAAAATTAATCTCAACCTTATACCAATATACACAATTTAGTTTTTTTTCTTTTTAGAGATTGATTTATTCCTTTTTTAAACTTCTTTTTAATATGAAAAAGTCATATTTTTAATTCATGTATCCCCTTGTTTAGATTCCCTTCCCCTCCTGCCCTTCCAGTCACTCTCTCTTCTCCCCATCACTTTATCTCCTCCCAGCAAGGGCAGGAGGTCTCAAGGTCCCAAGGTGGCTTAGCTCAACATCCACTCCAGGAAGATCTGATTTCCCCAACCCCACATCAAGACAGAGTCAGATGTTTCTCTGGAGGGAATGGGGTCCAAGGTGCCAGTCCAAGGTGTTTCAGATCACAAGCTGGTCAGTGGTTGTGGTTTGCAGCTTGGACATGCTTAGCTATTTTTGTTTAAAGTCCACCAATGAGTGAGTACATCCCCTGCTTATCTTTCTAAGATTGTGAGACCTTGCTCAGGAGGATATTCTCCAAATCAATTCATTTGCCTAAAAATTTTAGAATATCATTTCTTTCTTACTGCTGAGTAGTACTCCGTTGTGTAAATGTACCACAGTTTGTTATTCCATTCTTCAGTTGAGGGGCATCTAAGTTGTTTCCAGGTTCTTGCTACTATGAGTAAAATTGCTATGAACATAGTTGAGGTAATGCCTTTGGAGTGCAAATGTGAATCTTTAGAGTATATTCCCAATAGTGGTATTGCTGAGTCTTTGGGGAGATTGATTCCCAGTTTTCTGACAAATTGCCATACTGCATTCCAGAGTGGCTGAACCAGCTTACACTCCCACCAACAATGGAGGAGTGTTCCCCTTGCTCCACAACCTCTCCAGCAAAGGTGCCATTTGTGTCTTTTATCTTAGCCAATCTCACAAGTGTAAGGTGGTATCTGAAAGATGTTTAGATTTGCATTTCTCTGATGGCTAAAGATGTTGAGTATTTTTTAAGTGCCTTTCAGCCATTTATAATTCTGTTGAGAATTCCCTGTTTAGTTCTGAGTCCCATGTTTTGATTGAGTTATTCAAGGTTTTGGGCTCTAGTTTCTTGAGTTCTCTATATATTTTAGAGATCAGTCCTCTGTCTCTTGTAGGGTTGGTGAAAATCTTTTCCCATTCTGTAGGCTGCCATATTGTCCTATTGACTGTGTCCTTGACTTTACAGAAGCTTCTCAGTTATATAGGAGGTCCCATTTATTGACTGTTGTTCTTAGTGTGTGTGCTACTGATGTTATATTTAGGAAGTGGTCACAAGTGCCAATGTGTTGGAGGGTATTTCCCACTTTCTTTTCTATCAGGTTCAGTGTGGCTGGGCTTTTGTTGAGGTCTTTGTTCCACTTGGATTTGAGTTTTGAGCAGGGTGATAGGCTTGGATTTATTTGCATTTTTCTACACACTACCATCCAGCTATGCCCATATTAGTTGTTAAAGATACTATCTTTTTTTTCACTGAGTATTTTGGGCCACTTTGTCACACATCAGGTTTTCATAGGTTTTTGGGTTTTGTCGGGATCTTCAATTCAATTCCATTGATCTGTTTCCATGCCAGTACCAGTCTGTTTTTATTACTGTAGCTCTATAGTATAACTTGAAGTCCGGATGGTGATGCCTCCTAAGGTTCTTATGTTGAGCAAAATTGTTTTGGTAGTCCTGTTTTTTCTGTTATTCCAAATGAAACTGTGTATTGTTCTTTCAAGTTATATAAAATATTGTGTTGGATTTTTGATGGGAAGAGCATTGAATCTGTAGATTGCTTCTGGTAGAATTGCCATTTTTACTATGTTGATCCTACCTATCGAGGAACATGGAAGATTTTTCCGTTTTCTGATATCCTCTTCAATTTCTTTCTTCAGTCCTTTAAAGCTTTTGTCAAATAGATCTGTTACTTCTTTGGTTATAGTTACTGCAAAGTATTTAATGTTATTTGCAGTTATTATAAAATGTGATGTTTCACTTATTTCATTTTCAGCCTTTTTTTTCTTTAGTGTATATAAGGGCTACTGATTTCTTTAAATTAATCTTGTATCCTGCTACATTGCTGAAGGTGTTTATCAGCTGTAGAATTTACCTGTTAGAATTTTGTGGATCACTTATGTATACAATCATATCATCTGCAAATAGAGATAGATTCACTGATTCTTTGCCAGTTTGTATTCCCTTAATCTGCTTCTGTTTTCTTATTGCTTTATCTAAAACTTTGGCAACTATACTGAATAGATAAGGGGAGAGAGGACATCCTTGTCTAGTTCCTGATTTTAGTGGGATTGCTTGAGCTTTTCTCCATTAAGTTTGATGTTGGCTGTCAGTTTCTTGTAAATCACCTTTATTATATTTAGATATTTTCCCTGTATTCCTGATCTCTCCAGGACTTTTATCATAAAGGAGTGTTGGATTTTGTCAAAGGCTTTTTTGGCATCTAGGGAGATTATAATGTGTTTTTATTTTTCTTCAGTTTGTTTATATGATGTGTGACAGGCATGGTTTTTCATATGTTGAACCATCCTTGCATTTCTGGGATGAAGCCTACTTGATCAAGAACAGAGCATGACTGGAGCGGGAGGGAGGGGTAAGGGAGTGTGAACAAGGATAGACATGGATAAAAATTATGACTTTATTAATAATAAAAAATAGTCTGACAGAAAGATTAAAAATGATGGATTATGTTTTTTATACATTGTTGTATAGGGTTTGCTAAAATTTTGTTGTGAATTTTAGCATCAATATTCATGAGGGAAATTGATCTATAATTCTCCTTCTTTGTTGCATCTTTGTGTGGCTTGGGTATTAGGGTAACTGTGGTGTCATAAAAAGAGTTTGGCAATATTCCTTCAGTTTCTACTGTGTGAAACAGTTTAAGGGGTATTGGTAATAGTTCATCTTTGAATGTCTGGTAGAACTCTGGACTGAAACTATCTGGACTGAGGCATTTTTTACTTGTGAGGCTTTTAATGACAGCTTCAATTGCCTTTATATTTATAAGTCCCTTTAGGCATTTAATCTGATCTTGATTTAATTTTGGTAAATGGTATCTGTTCAGAAAGCTCTCCATTTCTTTTATGTTTTCCCTTTTTCTTGAATATAGATTTTCAAAGTATGACCTGATAATTCTCTGGATTTCATGGGGGTCTGTTGTTATGTCCCCCTTTTCATTTCTGATTTTGTTGATTTGAATAGTCTCTCTCTGCTGTTTGGTTAGTTTTGATAAGGGTTTATATATCTTTTTGACTTTCTCAAGAATCAACTCTTTGATTCATTGATTCTTTGTTTGTTCTTTTTGTTTCAATTGTATTGATTTCAGCTCTAAGTTTATTTCCTGCCATTTACTCCATCTAGGAGAGTTTGCTTTGAATTTTTCTAAGGCTTTCAGCTGTGCTGATAGTTCTCTAGTGTGGGATTTCTATGGGTTTATAATATAGGCATCTAGTGCTATGAATTTTCCTCTCAAGGCTACCTTTGTTGTGTCCCACAAGTTTGGGTACGTTGTGGCTTCATTTTCATTAAATTCTAGGAAGACTTTGATTTCTTTCTTAATTTCTTCCTTGACCCAGAGGTGATTCAGTTGAGTGATGTTTAGTTTCCATAAGATGGTTGGATTTCTATGATTTTTGATGTTGTTGAACTCTAACTATAGGCCATTGTGGTCTGATATGACACAATGGACTATTTCCACTTTTTTGTGTCTGTTGATATTTGTTTTATGACCAATTATGTGGTCAGTTTTAAAGAATGTTCCATGTGGTGATGTTGTATCTATTTCCACTATTGAGTCTTCCACTCCAAGATTCTCTCTTCCATCTCTTGGATTCTGTTGGTTATGCTTATGTTTGTAGTTACAGCTCTTTTCTTCAGGATTTCTATTTCCACCTTTGCCTCATTTTGTGCCTTTTTTATTCTTTCTATTTCCCTTTTTAGTTACCAGAATGTTTCTTTAATTTTTTGTTTTTCCTTTTCTTGTTTTTTCCCATGATTTATTAATTTATTCCATTTTTATATATTTTTCTATTTCTTTAAGGGGATTTTTTATATCCTCTTTGAAGGCTTCAATAGTCATCATAAAGTTGTTTTTGCTGTTGTTTCCTTCTGATTCCTCTTCATTGCTCTGATTAGGTCTTGTAGTTGTAGAACCAACTATTTCTTCTGGTGTTGCCTTGTTGTTCTTTATATTGCTTGTTGTTTTCTTCCACTGGTGTCTGCCCAGGGCTTCAGTAGTTCACAATTAGTCAGCTCCTAGTCAGTTGTGTCTAGAGGGCTTGTGAGTTTCCTGTCTGCTCTGAGCAAGGGGTCTGTTCATTGTTTGAGTCTGCTTTGGATAGGGGACTGCATTTACAAGGTCCTCAGTCCTTGTCAGTTTTCCCTGGAGCCAGGGCCCTGCTGGGCAAGGCCTAGAGCCTTCTCAGACTTCAGTCTGGATGGGGATAGAGTTTCAAAGTCCTTGGGGTTAAAGTTCTTTTATTTGAAATAATAATACAATGTAATACTAGCAGTAATTCTCCACCTAAACCTCTACAATAAGAAAAGGTCCTAATATGTTGAGATTTGGAACTCTTCCAGTCCTAATAGGATATGAATGGGTACTTTTGACTCCAATGAAGTGGCAATGGTATAAAGATATGGTGAGCCATATAAGAATAAGAGCTGATCTTTTAAATTTTTGAACTTCTTTTGGTTTTAGACTTCTACATGATTGATATTTGATATTCTTCTCACTCTTGATTCAATTCTTTTTTTGATTATCATGCTTTTTCTTTGCTGAAGGCAAAAGAAATGCTAAATATATCTCTATAATCTCAGAAGATCATGGAAGTTGTTATTTTAATGAAACATTTAAAGTTAATCTCAGAATTTATTACTGAATAGAGCCTATGCTGTATTAACATATTTTAATTACTTAAGAAAGAAAAATTTTCTCATTTATGCTAATTCAATATAAGACGGTTACATGGAGGCTAAATCAATTCTAAACCTTTGGCCTCTTCAGTTGATGTAAAGCAGTCAAACAAGTACTTATAGGATTTCTCACTGAGTGTGCTTTTATTTTGTTTTTCTTGTTTTTCGGGAGTGTTGTATCAGTTTTTTTGTTTCTTTTCTGAAATAACAAAGTTGGGTAGGTGGGGTGTGGTAGAGGATCTGCAAGGACTGGGAGGTGAGTGTATAATCAAGATTTATGTAAATTTAAAATTTGTTTCAAAAAACAAATATAATAAAAAGTTAAATATTCATTCACTAGATACAAGCACATGTGATTAGCTATAAGAGTTATGAAAAATGGTAGTAATTTTTTTGATAGCTGACTGTCTTTAAATATATCAACAATAGTGATGTTATTAATGGCTTTAAGCATAGCTTTTGTTATTTCTTATTACACATAGAACACACTCATTACCCATCCAAAGAAGCTGGTATACAAATCTGATGAACTTGCTCTGTCAAGCTAAGTACTAATGATTTTTGTGGCTGAAGGCTTTTAAGTGTGGCTTTCTTACAATAAAACTACTATTACAATATTTAAGTGAAAATTCTGCACTGACAAATATGTTCACATTGATATAAAATAAATTTCCAGAAATATTTTATATTTTAAATCTCAAACAATACCTCTGATTTTTTCTCCCATGCCTGGTCTGCTTCAGAGTCTTATCAAATATCTCAGATAAATGCAGTCATATATTGCTTTTGTATACCTGGCTTTTATTTCACTTAATGTAATGTTCTTTAAGACAAGATGTTCTTTTTGTAAGTAGACATTCTCATCATGTATTCCTGGAATTTGTTCTGAAGACCAGGCTGGCCTTGAACTCACAGAGAACAAGATGCCTTAGCATTTTATCCAATGTAATACAACATTTGGTTTATCCATTTATTTATGGATAATTGAGGTTTTTCTTTCTTCATTAACTATGGCCTAGCAATACTTCTGTGAATAGAAGTGCACAAATAAGTCTGCGAGTCAAAAATTTTAATTCTTTTGGATATATACCTAGAAATGGAACTCCTGAATTATATAGTAGTCCTATTTCTAAAGTTTTTAGCAAACATGTTTTCTATAATAGTTGTTGTTCTACTGTTAATTCCACCAATGGTTCACAAAAGTTTCCTGCTTTGCTATTTTCTCATGATCACTTGTAATTTAAAAAATTTATTTGCTACAGTAGTTTTATTTTTATTTCTTGATGACTGTTGACTACAATGTGTTTTTATATATTTGTTGGTCATTTGTACTGTTCTCCTCCATTGATTTTCTGAGATTTTTTATTGAGTTATTATTTTCTTTGCTATAGAATTGTACTCATTCATTATCCATTATGGGTGTTGTATTATTTTCTTTTCCTCTTGATATAATAAAAACACCATGACAAAAACAACTTGAAAGAGAAAGAGTTTCTTTTGGCTCACAGTTCAGGGTTATACTTCCTCATGACGAGAAAGTCACAGTGGCAGGGACTTGAAGAAATTTGTCACATTGAATCTGAAATCAAGAATCAAAGAAAGAGGATTATTTGTTCTCAGCCTACTCTCCCACTTACAATATAGTCTAGAATTCTAGAAACATCCTGGCTTTCACTGGATGGGTCTTCCCACTTCAGTTAAGAAAATAAAGATTATTCCTCACAAAGACCCATTTCCTAGGTGTTTCTAGAGTTTTTCAAGTTGAGAATTAGCAGTAGCCATCACAGATGTTTACCACTTATCTAACACATAGTTTACAAATATTTTGCTTATTTTATAGGTTGTATTTTCTTTATACTGAATAATATTAATCAATGAGATTGAAAATCCACAATAGAGAACCCTAAATAGGGATCAAACATGAGCTACATAGTGTGAGCCAGTTTAAAACAAAATAAAACAAAACAAAACCAAAAACAACACAACACAGAACAAAACGAAGGACACTGGAAAAATTACAAGAAAAGGAGTAAAAAATAAAGAACAATAGAACAAAAAATAAAAACTATCTTCAATTTCTCTGTGAGAAGATTAAGGACCAGAGAATATAAATAACTTTTCAATTGTTCCATTCATGCTGATTGGAAATAACATCCAGCTCTTCTCATTCTTACTATATTGCTTTTCCAATACTTCAGCCAAGACACTGACTGATTTCCCTAACTCTAGCTTTTCCCAGAGCCTTTGAAAATACTTTAGACAACTTAGGATACTTTTTTTTTCACTGTGACAATCAACATGTTTTCAAAGTCAAAAAGTATTTTTTTTAAATCACTGCAACCAAAATAAGAGGATGAAAGGTTAACAGTATTACAGTTTGTCATTCTACTGTTTTTCTTTAAGTAGGAGAGCAACAAAGGATAATAAAGGTTAATCACTGGGAGCTTAAGGGTGCTTATGCTTAATTGGTGGGCAATTAAAGATGCTCAAGGTTAATAGCTGTGTTTTCAGAACTAGTAATTCCTTTCATACAAGCTCCCTCCTGTGGGAATTGCCAAACCTATCAGTGAGGTCTAGCCACTAGCCAAAGGGATGGCAAATTCAAGAGCTAACTCTATGTAGATATGTGGATGAAGTGGATTATGTTAGCACTAGAGATGATTTTTAAAAATTGTAATCTTCAAAGGACTTTATCCTTTTCTAGTTTCCCATCCACATGAATTTAGGTTTGTTTTATAAAAGAAACTCCACATGTGAATTTTTCTAAGGGCCATCAATAATATTTAAAAGTGATAAGACTCAACTCAGTACCTTTCAGTGAATTCTTTCTGAGTTTATAAACTAAATTACTTGGTGAGGCATTTTAAAGGTGCTATAGCTTGTTGTCTTCAATCATCAGTGTGTTATAGGGGCAGTTACAGATTTGATCTTGTTAGATTGAAATAAAAATGTTAAGAGGTGAGAAAGGAATTATTAAAATGCCTTCTAGAGCTCTTTATATACCTTAGAGATCAGTCCTCTATCACTTGTAGGGTTGGTGAAAATCTTTTCCCATTCTGTAGGCTGGCGTTTTGTCCTAATGACAGTGTTCTTGGCTTTGCAGAAGCTTCCCAGCTTCAGGAGATCCCACTTATTGATTGTTGGTCTTAGTGCCTGTGCCACTGGTGTTATATTTAGGAAGTGGTCGCCTGTGCCAATTTGTAGAAGTGTATTTCCCACTTTCTTTTCTATCAAGTTTAAAGTGACTGGGTTTAAGTTGAGGTCTTTGATCCACTTGGATTTGAGTTTTGTGCAGGGTGACAGGCTTGGATCTATTTGCATTTTTCTACACACTTCCTTCCAGCTATGCCAACACCATTTGTTAAATATACTATCTTTTTTCCATTGAATGTTTTGGGCCTTTTTGTCAAGTTCAGGTGTTCATAGGTTTTTGGGTTAATGTCTGGATCCTCAATTCTATTCCATTGGTCCACAAGTCTGTTTTTATGCCAGTACCAGGCTGTTTTTATTACTGTAGCTCTATAGTATAGCTTGAAGTCAGAGATGGTGATACCTCCTGAGGTTCTTAGAAAAAGTGTTCTTCATCTTTAGCCATCAGAGAAATGCAAATCAAAACAACTTTGAGATACCACCTAACACCTGTTAGATTGGCTAAGATAAAAGGCACAGATGACAGCCTATGTTGGAGAGGATGCGAAGCAAGGGGAACACTCCTCCATTGTTGGTGGGAGTGTAAGCTTGTTCAGCCACTTTGGAATGCAGTATGGTGGTATCTCAGAAAATTGAGAATCAATCTCCCCAAGGACCCAGCAG
>PVIH01006630.1:30048-67046 GCA_004025045.1 Sigmodon hispidus
TGGATTAACAAACTGTGGTACATCTACACAATGGAATACTACTCAGCAGTAAGAAAAAATGATATCCTAAAATTCGCAGGCAAATGGATGGATTTGGAGAATATCCTCCTGAGCGAAGTATCACAAACTCAGAGAGATAAGCAGGGGATGTACTCACTCATTAGTGGTCTCTAAACAAACAAACAAGAAAAAAAGCCAAACATGCCCATGTGGCAAACCACAACCACTGAACAGCTTGGGATCAGAAACACCCTGGACTGACCCTTCGAACCCCACTCCAACTATAGGAACACCAGACTCACTCTTGAGGGAGGGGGGACAAAACTGGATTTGGCCAGGAGTGGAGACTGATCCAAGCATTATTGGGTCAATGGGACCATAGGACTGTCTGCTCCCTGCCAAGGGAGGGGATGGGGAGTTGCGGAGAAGTAAAATGACCTGATGTGGTGGGAGGGGGAAGGGACCTTCAATAAGGATATACAGGGATGGAAAAAAAATCAGACAGAAATCTGAACACAAAGTAAATATATGTGTAGCAATCTTATTTGCATTACCACCTTTGATAAGCCATGCTTATGATTCTTATCCTCTTTATAGTTATTGTTAACTCTTCCACATTTTAAATTCATTTTACTGTTTTTTTGATAAATACAAAATAAAGAAGGAAAAAAATAAAAGATGTAAATTTGAAAAAAAAAAAAAACAAAATGCCTTCTAGAAATGGTAACTACAAGAGATTCCTGAGGTCTGCATACATGGCTTCCTCTGTCTCCCGCCTATAAGGTAGGCATTTCTATAAGGTGGGCATTTGTGTTCCATCAATGTTTTTACCATTATCTTCTTCTTTATCATATTCTCCAAAGCAATGGGGTTTATTTAGCATGGCTAGAGTCTCTAGAACTATGAGCTAAGTTTAACTTTTGAATCTTTGTAAGTTTAGTTATCCTTGTATTTGTTACAATAATGGAAAGTTGATTTATGACACTGAGAAGTTGAAAGAACAAAATCAACACCATCCTGAGAACAGTCTCTATGATGATAACAGCTGAATTCAAGCCCCTCAAATTTGCCGTGACAGCAGAATTCAACGCAAAGATCCCAAACACAAACAGGAGGCATGGTAATAAAATTTAACAAGAGCCAGATGTCTCTTTGGACATGCCATATCTTGCCATAAATACTGTCAAGTTTCTCTAACCATTAGCAATTTAGTGCCTGTAGCCTGAGCATTAATTCAAAATATTACCTCATTCTATGTCCCCTCATGCAATCCTAGAACTCCAAGACATACAACTCCCTGCTTATAGTTTTTCCCTATATAAGCCCATTGTAATCAGGGCTCAGTGTTCCTTCCTTCACACTTGTCTAGAGTGAGTATATGGAAAAAAAAATCCTTGCCTGGGCTTGAATAAAGGAACATATGTTTTTGCATTGGGAAGTTGGCTCAGTGGTTTTGTTGTTGGGGGGTAATGTGATATGGGCACAACATTTGGGGGCTTGTTTTGGATCCCCCATAACCTCCCAGACCCCTATCTCTGAAGGTTTCAGACTGGTAAGTCTATATGTTTCTGTCTTCTGTGGGTCTCTGTGTTCTGATTTCTGTTGTCTTTGTCCTTCTCCATGACTTTCTGCTTCTGCAGGTAAGTCTGGGATGTGGAACCTCTAAGAAATTTTGCTCTGAAGCAATTATTGCTGGAGCCAAAGTGGATGCACTGGGGGCTTGGATTGCAGAGGTTTAGAAGATGTTCTAAATCTCATTATCTGTTTGGAGGGCAGAGAACCTCTCAGTTTTTTACTATTTTCTGAGACTCTGGTTTGTGGATTCTGTTCTTGAAACACTGTTTGTTCTGTTGGGTCCCTGTCATTATCTTTGTGTGTGACACTGACACAACACTGACCACTAACATGGGATAGATGTCTTTTTCAACCTTAGACTTATGCCTGCCTAGCACACTGAAGTGATGTAAAGGATACTGTCTGCATTAATAGTGTTTAGGAACTTATAAAAGCAAGTTCAGTGTTTTCTGAAGCTCAGAGTGACTGTCACTCCACATTGAGTTGGTGTTGGAGGGTAACTATTTGATGCACTTATTAACATGGTAGAGGAGATTGTTTTACATCCACATAACAGCTATCCTGAGCAGATACCATACATAGTCATCTGAAGTGGACTGATTGAGACTTCCGTTATTTTGGATTAAGCCTATCTTGCTCCAATAGTTGAAAAGAAATGAAATTCAACTCTCTCTCCAACCCTACAAGTTGCCATGCTTGAAGAAGACATGTTCTTCCTTCCCTATGCTCCCCCAATGATGGATCCCTAAACACTAGACCCCACAGAAGGAGGAGAAGGCATCAGGGAACAAGCCTTGACCTCGGCCTCAGCTGAAGAAGCAGGTCCACCTTGAGCTAAACAGAGCTATAGGGGAGGCACTCCCCAGCCCAAGGATTCCCTGACCCTGTCTCTAAGACCAAGCAGGCTTCCAGATGAGAAGAGAAATTAGCAGTTTCATTACTGGTCATTGCCACCAGTTATCTATACAACTGGTATTCACAGAATGTACTCTTCTTTGAGAACCCTCGTGATCTTATTAACCTCCTTGAAACTATTGTGTTTACCCAGCAACCAACTTGGGGTGACTGTAAACAATTGTTGCAGGTGCTTTTTATCACCAAAGAGCAGGGTAGGATTGTCTTGGAAGCCTGAAAGCTGGTTCCTGGGCCTAACAGAGAACCAACTATCATATACATGAGGTTCCCCACCATAAGGCCTAACTGGGACCATAACACCACAGAAGGTAAAGAGAGGTTCAAGGTCTATTGCCAGACTTTGTTGGTGGGTCTCAAGGCAGTAACCAGATGGCCTGTCAATATGAGTAAGGTATAAGATATGAGACAGAGAGCTGAAGAGGTCCCAGTGGCATCTTTAGAGCACCTGTGGAAGGCCTTCAGACAGTATACTTCATATGACCCAGAAGTGCCAGAGATGGAATTAATCTTGATTTTTGCCTTTGTGAATCAGGAAGCACCAGCTATTAGAAAGAAACTTTAAAAGCTAGACAGCTTAGAAGAAAGAGGTAGAAGGGAATTAATAATGGTGGCAGAGAGAATTTACAACAACAGGGAGAATGAAGAAGAAAAAGAAAAAGAGGCAGGAAAAAAGTCTTGCCAGAATTTTAGAGGCATAGTAAGAGAAATATCGCCAGCAGCTTGTTGATATCTTAACCAATACTGGAGCCACCCACAAGGGCAGAAAAAACAGGATCAGACAGAGAATGGTTCAAGAACAAAGAATGGAAAGTTTCTAGGCCAGGAAAGAATCAATGTGCATACTTTAAAAAGTAAGGGAATTGGGCTAAGAAATGCCCCAAGAAAAAGCAAAAGACCAAGGTCTTTCAGCTGGACATGACAGTGACTAGGTAAGTCAGGGATTGTGCCCCCTCCTCAAATCCAGGGTAACCCTAAAAGAGAAAAATGATTGACTTTATAGTGGATACCATATGGTAGAGAATTTAGTACTGTTGTATCCAGTAGACCCCTATCCAATGAAAGAACATGGACC
This sequence comes from Sigmodon hispidus, assembly GCA_004025045.1. NCBI lineage: Eukaryota > Metazoa > Chordata > Mammalia > Rodentia > Cricetidae > Sigmodon > Sigmodon hispidus. The sequence goes on from PVIH01006630.1 coordinate 33,611, forward strand.
CAGGGGGCTATAACTACCAAACCCAACTCATGGAGTACTTGTAGGTCAGTGGTTTTAGGAATGGAATGAGTAACCCATTCATTTATGGTGATAGCTGACTGTTCATACCCTCTCCTTGGCCAGGACTTGCTCACAAAAATTTAAGCACAAATGCATTTTTCCCAAAATGGTGTAGAATTATTCCAGCATGATGGCCAGTCATTCCAGGTATTGATGACACATCACCTGGGGAAAGCATATCTATCGGCTCCACTGGAAGCCCCTGGAGATGGATGAGTCCAAGAATATCTGGCTCCAGAGGTTCTTCTTGGCATATTCCAAGACTGGAGGCATGGGATTGACAGCTCACTGACCAACAGTATACATGGAAATCAAAGCTTTTTCAGACCCTATAATGGTCCAACAATATCCAATACCTGTAGAAGCCAAAAAGGGAATAACTTCCCTTGTTAGGTGTGTAGTGGAACTGGAAGTTTTAAAGCTCATTCAATTGGCTTGGAAAACTCCATTCCTGCCAGTTAAAAAGCTCCATACTAATGACTATTAGCTGATCCAGGACATAAGGGGGTAAATAAGAGAGTTATAGATATCTACCTGACCGTGCCAAATCCATGCACTCTGCTTAGTTCCCTACCTCCTGAGTGGCAGTGGTATACATCCTGGATCTCAATGACACATTCTTCAGTGTGCCCCTAGCACTTTTGAGCCAGCCCTACTTTATATTCAAGTGGCAGAATCCCAAGATTGGAGTCAGTGGGCCACTGATCTGGACCCAATTGCCACAGAGGTTCAAAACCTCCCCAACAATTTTTGATGAGGGCCTCCATGAAGACCTGGATTAGTACATTACCCAAAATACAGATAACAGTCTGTTTCAGTATGTAGATGACCTGTTGATTGTCATTGCCAATCCAGAAACCTGCTTGGCAGGCACTGAAAGCTTGTTATCGACTCTTGGGAATCTGGGGTACCAATCTTCAATGAAGAAAGCTCAAATATGAAAGTGAGAGTTGAGATACATCCTATCTGAATTACATCCTAAAGAGGGAGTGAAGATGGATTTCAGAAGTACTTAAGGAGACTGCATTGAAAATCACCACTCTACAGCTCAAGGGATGAGGGAATTTCTAGGCACTGCTGGGTTTTAACACTTGTGGATCCCTGTTTTCCCTGAACTTCTGAAACCCCTATATAAAGCCACTAAAAATGATCAAAATTTTAACTGGACAGAGGAAAAACAGGAGGCTTTCAAGAAACTTAATCAGAAGCTCCCGAAAGCCTCAGTCTTCAGGATACTGCACATTACCGAACCATCATATTTGTTCATAGATGAGTGAAAAGGGATAGGTAAGGGAGTGCTTACTCAAACACCATGACCTTGGAAGTAGCCAGTGGTTTATCTGTCAATGAAACTAGACCCCATAGTAGCAGGGTGGCAACCCATGCCTATGCATTATAGCTACAATATCTCTCTTGGTCAAGGATGTGAATAAACTGACTTTGCCTCACAGTGGCTCCTGTGCCTTAGAAGGGGTACTCAAACAGCCTACTGACTGACCATTGGCTAAGTAATGCCCACATTACTCATTACCAGACCCTACTAGTTAATCTAGCCAGAATTACTTTCCAAGTTCCAAAGGCCTTGAATCCAGCCCTACCTTGATGTCCAACCCAGACCTAGAAGCACCATTACATGAATGCACTGGGAAAGTGGTTCAAGTGCATTACATTCAACTGGACCTTAAAGACACCCCACTACCTGATGCAGAGGAAACATGGTTTCCTGATGGGAACAGATATTTGAGGAATGAGACAAGGTATGCTGGGGCAGTTGTCACCACAGTGGACAAGTAAATTTGGATAGAACAAATGCCACGGAGACTTCTGCTCAAAAAGCAGAACTAATAGCTCTAACAAAGGCCTTAAGCTGGGACAAGGGAAAAAGATCAATATCTACACTGACAGTCCCTACACTTTCTCCAGACCACATGTCAATGGGGCCATACATAATGAAAGAGGACTCTTAACTGTAGAAGGAAAAACTGTCAAAAACAAAGATGAAATTCAGAATCTCCTTAATGCCTTATGGGGACCCCTAAAATTGGCTGTACTCTATTGGCTGTGCCATCAAAAGGATGATGGAGTAATATATAAGGGTAATAACCTATCAGATCAGATGGTCAGGAAAGTGACAATGACAATGACTCTAGCACCAATTCTGCTGGACCCAGGTCCACCAACATTGCCAAAACCTCTTGATTACACCAAAGAAGACAGAGCCTCGATTAGAAGGCTACCTATGTCTCAATGCCTTGAGGGATGGTGGAAGGCCACTGACAGTAAGATAATTTTGCCCATGTGTTGTAAAAGGCTTCTGACCCCAAATGGAACAAAGGTATAACCTGCCCATGGCTGCGTCCCCCCCCCGATGACTAAGACACATATATTAATTTCATACTGTTTGACCTATGTCTCAGGCACATTGCTAGCTAGCTCTTTCATCTTAATTCAGCCCATTTTTTTATTAATTTTTCCTGCCACATGGCCTGTGGCCCCTAGCTCACCTGTAGTCCAAAGGCTTCTTCTTTGGCAGCTAGATGGAGTCTATCTGACTCCACCCTCCTTCTCCTGCCTATCCTCTGATTTCTCCATCTAACTTCCATGGCACCCAATCATACAGGCTAAAACAGTTCCTTTGTTTACAGCATACAGACTAACATTCCCACCACACCCAAGCCATTAGAACTTAGCTTCCTGCACTGAATACACTCCATCTCCCATATGGGTATCTGGCAGATGCAGGACTTGCTAAGACATTCAGAAATAAAAATACAGAATAAAAACTAAGCCATAGAGGACCTTGTCAATAACTGCAAGGCTTGCTTTTTAACCAATGCCATCTCTAACCCTAAAAGTCCTGGGGCACAAATATGGGGCAAGAAGCCTGGCACATACTGAGAGATTGATTTTTACAGAAACCAGGCCTGGTAAGTTCTGCTACAGGTACCTCCTGGTATTCATCAACATATTTTTGATTCTCCATCAAGCATGAAACAAGTCAAACTGTGACAAAAAGACTGCTGGAAGACACTTTGCCATGGTACGGGTTCTCTGTAGTGATAGGGTCAGATAATGGACCAACATGTGTGTGCCAGATTAGTCAGAGCCTAGCCACTATCATAGGGATTAATTAGAAATTACATTGTATATGCAGACCTCAGAACTTGTGATAGAACACTTAAAGATACTTTTAACCAAAATATTCTTAGAGAGTAAAGCAGACTGTGTTATTCTCCTCACCTTTTTCCTTTACCATATGTGGAACTCTCCCTACCAAATGGGTATGATTCCTTCCAAAATTGTGTTTGGTTATCTCCAATCTCTAATCTGAACTAGTAGCTGAAATAGATTATTGAGATATGCTTGTCTCATTTAGATGTCTCCAATGTATACACAAAAATGTCTGGTCTAAACTAAGAACCCTCTATAAATCTGGCAACCCCTAACTCCCACAGATTCTGGCTCTTAAATTAGGTCTTCATCCATTGCCACCAACAGGGGACTCTCAAACTATGATGGAAGGTACCCTTCATCATCATCCTGATGACCATGTCAACAATGCTAAAAGTAGACTGAATCTCCATCTGAGTGTACTATAGCCACACATGACCTGCTGACCCATTGCTCAGAAAGAATACTACTGAGGAGAAGGGTAGAAGGCAGTTCAATACTTGATCAACTCACTTAAGATCAGACTCTTTCAACTGCAAGGCCCAACTAGACCTGGGATCTCACCCTAATAATTCTGATGCTGTTCCCTCTCCTATCTATGACAGCAGTGAACCCACATGCTCCCTGGAGACAAATGTGGTTGAATACTTCCATAAATGCTGATCAGATTCAAGTGGCCTCAGCAGAGGCCTCTGAGGCCTGATCTTGACATTGACTTTTATGACTTGGCAGCTGACAAATGAGATGTTCCAGACTAAGACCTGGGAAAGGGTCTCCTTGTGTAGTATAAAGTTCCAGGTCCAGACTAGCCCTAAGATCTGGACCAGCTGTCCTAAGTAGACTGCCCACAGCTGCTTGGTCCCAAATAATCACATAAAATCTTATATTAATTATATGCTGGTTAGCCTAAGGCTTAGGCATATTGCTTGCTGGCTCTTACAACTTAACTCAACACATTATTCTTATCATTTTTAGACTTGTGGCTTGGTACCTTTTCTCAGAGCAGCATTCTGGTCTTACATCTGTGTCCACTGGTGTCTCTGTTCTTATAATATGAAGTTTCCGGCCTGGCCTTTCCTACCTAGCCCCTAGACTCTCTTGCAGCCCTGCTTCCAGTTAACCACAAATAACCATACAAGGACTTATATTAATTTTATGCTGATTGACTTGTGGCTCAGGCATATAACTAACTTGCTAACTATTAAAAAAAAGATAGATATTAAAAGAACTTCATGTAAAATTTACTTTATGACAACAGTTAGCCACTAGACAAAAAACTGTTCTGATACTGACTGCTTGATAATATGCTATATAAACTAGACATACAAGTTCCATAAAAAAGTGGCCTCTAAATTTTGACAAAACAAGCCGAGATAGTCCTTCAGGTTCCTGCTTTACAAAAAACATTGCCAGACATTCTTCAAAACACACACACACAAAAAAAAAACAACTAACAGACTGTGTCAAATTTCCTACATCACTAAAAAGTTTACCAAAGACTTTAGACCTATAGGCTAAAAATAAATACCCCAACATTACAAAAAAACTTTAAATAACTGTCCAGACAGACAATTGTCATCTCTGTCATTTTATAAACGTTAAAAGTTGCTTACACTTCCTGTTTATTTACATATTATATCCTTCTATAGTCTTCAATATAGTTAAAAATTTAATAATTATAAATATAGTTCTTTTTAATTAAAAAATATATTAAATATAAAACTTTAAATAAAATAAATAATAAAATATTCCCTTTAATTTTATAAATACAAATAAACTAAATATAATGACTATAATTTCTATTAAAAACTGTTCTATATATAATTTTACTATATAAAAATTAAAACCTTCCTTTTTAATTAAACAAAAAATATAATAAAATATTTTCTATATAATATAAATAAAAAACTATTTATGCCCATACACGCCACCATAAAAATAAATGAAAAATCAAGCAGCCAGGTAGGGAAGGAGGGTGGAGTTAACTCACTCTTCATCGGACCCCCAAGAGAAACAGACATGTAGAGGTACCAGCCAGCCACGGGCTGGGAGCCATGTGGCGGTCAAATCAATAGAAATGGGTTGAATTAAGATAAAAGAGCTAGCTAGTAATGTGCTTAAGATATGGGCCAAACAGTATAAAAAATATAAGCATATAATTTCATTTCTTTGGGGGCGCGAACCAGGTCCCAACCGCCTCCGCACGCGTGCCAGGTCGCAAACCTCCCAAACCCAAAACAGACCAGGGAAAACTTATTACAACAATTAACTCTTGAACTGTTAGATCTTAAGCTAATTCATGGTTATCTAAGTATCTTAGTACCTTTTCTCAGAGCAGCATTCTGGTCTCATTTCCCCTGTGTCTTCTGGTATCTCTCTTGTGCTCTACCTCTTCCCAGGGTTTTCTTTGTCTGGTAGCCCACACATCCTTCCTGCCTGCCTTATGTCCAATCAGCATTTTATTCAACTAGTAGGTGTGACAAATATCTACAATGTACAAAAGTATAATCCTAGAGCATTTCCCCCTTTTTCTTTTAAATCAAGAACCCCAAATCTAATTTCCTTTGTACATATTTTTTCTATTACTTAGAAAAACTTGTTATCAATACTGTAATCAAAGACAAACATCCATAATTTATTTTGGTGGTAATGTGGGCATAGTTCTCTAGGACACTTCCTGCTAAATGGGGGTGCTGGCAATCTCATGGGGAGCCAAAGAAAAATGTAAAATTATGGACAAATCTTTGGTGGAGTAGTCTGTAAGACTAGGTTATTGCAGAAATATTAACTTTCAATATATTATGTAAGTGATTAATATTTCTTGAGTAGTATATGAGCACTCATGATATAAATTGAACCTTATGACAATTCTTGGAGTGAAATGTCTCAAGATGGAAGGAATTGATTCACTCACTGAGAATACAGGAACAAACAAGAATGGAAATTGATATTTCTTGGGTCCCAATTAATTCTGGCCATGCCCCTTAGGGGACTTTATTCTCAGCATCTACTAATGCTTCCCTAAATAATGCCTGAATCCCACTGTATCTCCACCATTTGTCTAAATAAGAATGTTCTAAACTAAATATCAGGTCATATACAATAGGAATCTTCATAAGGTAATGTCTAGAGGAGGAAAAGGCAATAACATAAGCAAGGTCAAACTATAACTAACAACAAATATAAGGTATATCTTAAATGTCTAGAATATTAGTAAGTGGCAATGTACAGGGATTACTTTAAGGCTGTTTATCTTGATAATAAGAATCTAACACCTGGATTTCTTTGTTAGTATATGAGATGGTAGTAACCTTATCTAGTCTTTAACCCCATAAAGACCTGAGAAGGAAAATATTTTACTTGAAAGTTGGAAGCACAAGAGAGTAGCTTCTAAGATTTAGGAGAGGATAGAAATAGTCAGATACCTAGAAAGTTACCCATGGCTTTTTTGTGCAGTTGGAACATCCACCATTTTGGCTACAGGCCTATGATATCTGACAGATCTCTTCAGAAGCAGGTCATTTTTGGAGGTCATCTTATCTTTTCTAGACAGGTTTTAGCAGTCTTTATCCTTTATTCTGCTTGTCTGGATTTGACAGTGTGCATACTGACAGCAGTCTAGGCAAGGGTAGTTCTTTGCCTAAAAGGCCATTGTTTGCCAAGGAAGACAAACATCTTATGGAGTGTCCTTGATGTTCAACACCATCTTTGGAAAGGAACAGTGATGCCAGGAATTGTCATGTCACTCATAGCCAAATTCTGAATAACAAAACATTAAATGCCATATTCTCCAGGTTTATAAAGTGCTTGAGGACTCCAGTCTATCTGATATATTCTAGTGTATATCTGGGAAAATTAAACATCATGACTATTGCATGGCAATCCTAAGTAATGGTGATCTGCAATCCTGATTCTCAGGAACTACTAAAGCTTCTGTAAATAATGTCTGAATTCCACTACTCTGGGTAATCTCAGCTTGTCTCCTTGAAGCTGTTTTGGATGCAGAGTCAGAGAAAACTGCAATAGAGTTGCTATGAAATGTCAAATTATCAGTGTCGTCAGTTTCCATTGGAGGCTTTTCATGGGGTCTTCCTTGATCAAACCTTATTTTCTTTAATCAGAAATAAATCTACACCCTCTCATTATCTGCAAAAAGCATATGAAAACTTCTTCCTCAAAGTAGTATATCTTTTGATTTCAATTTTAGAGTCCACTCATTTGTCAAATATATAGGTTGAATTAATTTAACAGCATTTATAACCAAATGTCTTTTTATCAGCTTTTACTATCTTATTTATTGTCAAAAAACTTAAAGACATGACAGCAAGGTACAATATCCAGATACTCACTGTAATTTCCATCTTTACATGGATTTTTATTTTTACTCTCTATATTTTTATGGACTTTATCCTCATTCTTTTTTCTTTTCTCTCTCAAGCCTCCATATATATGTTTTTAACACACTTAAAGTATTGAAGTTTTCAAAATTGGTTTTTACTATATATTTCTTATCTTTTTTCTTTTTCTGTTTCTGACCACATAATTAATCAGCCAAGATATGGCTAGTATTAAAAGCTGGGCTATGGCAGCTGACTTTGTGAAGATCCACCCACATCCACAGAGCTGATTAGAGTGTGAGAACTTATATTTAAGGCAGAGTTACTGGCAAGAACCATGTTTATCATCCCAACTCTTGAGAATTTTAGTGTCTACATTGCCACCAAGTAGAGCACCACTGCCTACTACTCATGAACTCCATTTAATGATTTCACAGCAGGGCCTCTTAAAAGGCTCACAATTTTTTTTTGTTAACACTGAGTCAGAAAACATAATAAATGAGCTGTACCTCTCCTTGCCATCAGCAAACAGAGCTCTACCAATAAAATGCTGCTACTAAGAAACCATCATAGACTCTCTTCCTTTTTTTCCATATAAACAGAAACCTAAAATCCATATATGCAGTTTGTTGCTTACATCAAGACTTCCATGAGACTTCAGAAACTGGCCTTGTTGCAGCTTAATCTGCACTCTGAAAGCCCAACATTTTGTAGCTCAAGCTTGAACACTATGGTAGGACATATCTGTACCATGGCTCACTTGACATGCAAAGCTTAGAAGCTGTTTTTTGCTCCATTTCTGTGCTCTAGAACTCCTCTTAAGATTTCTAAGCCTTTATGTGGGTGAATAGGACCCATGTTAGTATACCATTTGTAGTGTAAAGTTTCTGGCCTTGACTAGCCCCAAGATCCAGATCACCTGCCATAAATAGACCACCCACAGGTGCTTGGTCCCAAATAATCACAAAAAGGCTTATTATATTAATTACATGCTGGTTGGATTATTGTCAAGGCATATTTCTTGCTAGCTCTTACAACTTAATCCAACCCATTATTCTTACCTTGTTTAGCTATGTGGCTTGATATCTTTTCTCAGAGAAACATTCTAATCTTCTTTTCTCTGAGTCTGCTGGCATCTCTGCTCTGTTCTTTCTCTTTCCAGAGTTTTCTTAGTCTGGTAGCCCCACTCATGCTTCCTACCTGCCTTTCCTGTTGCCTAAAGAATGGCCAATTATAGTTATTGACGTAAAAGACTGTTTCTTTACAATACCTCTACAAAAATGAGACAAAGAAAAATTTGCCTTTAAAGTGTCCAATTATAATAATTCTTGGCCTGTAAAGAGATATCAATGGAGTATTCCCCTTCAGGGAAGCTAAATAGCCCAACTTAGTGCCAATATTTTATGCAAAAGTCATTAGAAGTAAATATAGGCAAACCACAACCACTGAACAGCTTGGGATCTGAAGCACCTTGGACTATTACCTTAGAGTCCATTTCTTCTAGAGGAACACCTGACCCAGTCTTGATGTTGGGGTGAGGAAAGCAGATCTGCCTGGAGTGTATACTGAACTAAGCCACCTTGGGATCTTGGGATCTCCTGCCAAGGAGATGGGGATAAGAGAGAATGACTGGGAGGAGTAGAAGAGGGGAGGGAGTTTGAACAAGGGGATATATAGATAATAAATGAAACTTTATTCATAAAAAAGAAAACTTTACTTTGAACCCAAAGAGAAAAAAGTGATTATATAACAATTTCCCACAATTTATTGTTTTCCATTATATGGATGAGATTTTGTTGGCTGATTCAAATATAGATGCTTTATAAAGAATGTTTGAAAAATTGAAAACAATTGCCTATCTGAGGATTACAAATTGCTCCTGAAAAAATACAAAGTGATTTTATTAATTATTTACAATATAAAATATGTCAACAAATTTTAGACCCCAAAAGTTACAAATCAGGAGAGATAGATTATGGACACTTAATGATTTCCAAAGATTTCTAGGACACATTTCTAATTACAAACCACTATTGTGATAAAAAATGATGAAATGGATAATTTATTCAAAAGCTTAAATGGTGACAAGAACATAAAATAGTCCAATAGAATTTTTTGCTAATTCTGAAAGAGAATTGGCTTTTGTGGGAAAGAGATTATAGGATATACATGTGGGTCATGTGGATCTAGACCTTAATTGCATTCTGGTTACTTTGCCCTCCAAGAATTCTCCTCCAGAGATTTTAATGCAAAGGGAAAATATTATATTAGAATGAATATTTTGAACACATAAGCTAAATAAGAAATTAAAGCCACATGTGGAAAACATTATTTATTTATATTTTTTTAAAATCAAGACTTTATCATTAACAGGAATAAACTCACCAAAAATTGTTATACCTTTAACTAATAAAGAAACTGATCAGTTATGGGCAGAAAGTGAACCTTGACAAAGAGCTTGCAGTAATTTTTTGGAGATTAACAATAAATATCCTCAAAAAGAATTGAATTTCTAAAGATAACCAATTAGATTCTTCCTAATGTTGTATGAGATACAGCAGTTTCTGGAGTATGCAGTAGGTGTGGTAAGGGGATGCATTGGACTAATGAGTGCAGTTTATCAAGGGATGGACAAGGTAACTTTTTGCCTCAGGAAATACCCTGAGGGAACATTCAAAAGTCCCCACACAGTTCAGTCTTATCTTGCTATTTCAGAAGGAACCCCTTCGAGGAATTAAAAAAAACAGAATTTCTATTGTAATAAAATAAACCATGTTGCTTTGGATGACAGAAAAGATATAGAAGAGAGAAAAAATCAAGAGAAATAACAAATCAAAACTGATAAAGACTAAAAAGGGAACCTCCTCAAGGTCAGGGTTACACTAACCTTTGGGCTATGAATTCTGTATAGGCTAATACAGCTTATTAAAGAAAGTTTGGATACCATCCAGTTAGTGGTATGAAGGACTCAGACTCAGTATAAAATTATCAACTAAAATTTAGAAGAGGGCTATCTTCCACAGGGAATACATCAAGCTCACCAAGGTAGATACTAACACCCATAATTGGGTGCCCCTACATTACTAAAAGAGGAGGAAATGAAACAGCAAAACCAGCACAATCCTGAGAATAGGCCTCCATGGTAATTGAGAACTCAAGCCCCAAAATGTGCTGTGACAGCAGAATTTAAAACAAACATCCTGGACACAGTCAAACATGAGGCATGATATTAAAATTTAGCAAGAGTCAGATATTTCTTCATACATCCCATGTCTTGCCACAAATTCTGTCAACATTCTCTAATCATTAGTAATTTAATGCCTATAGCTTGACCAATAATTTCAAAAGATTATCAGCTCTATCTTTCCTCACCCAATCCTAGAAAGTCAAGACATATAACATCCTGCTTGTGACTTTTTCCTATATAAACACTTTTTAATCAGGGCTCAGGGTTTTTTTTTTCCTTTACTCCTTTGTATAGTGAAGGGTGGGTGGGTGTGAGGGAGTCTTTGCCTAAGTTCAAATAAAGAAACTTTTGTTTTTGCGTGGGGAAGATGGTTTCATAGTTTTGTTGTTGTGGGGGAGAGGCGTCTCAAAGCAAGCACAACAAAGAAAAGTAGTTGTAGCTGTTTTTACATAGTGCAAAGAAATCAGTGAGATGAAATGAGATGAGCAAGATGCCATAGACAGATGTAGAGGAAAGGAGTTGAACCACTGCTCTGAGAAAAGGTACTGAGCCACATGACTGAACAAGAAAAAATCATGGGTTAGTTTAAGAGTATAGAGAAAATTATACACCTTGGTCCTAGGCCAATCAGCATAAAGTTAATGTAAGCATGTGTATATTTCTATGGGTTTGTGGGTTTGTGGGTCTGTGAGTCTATGAGTCTGTGGATCAGAACCTCAAGGCTTGACTGGAAAGGCCAGCCCAAAATATACTACAACAAATGGCACACCATCATGGATACAATATACCCACATAAAGTCATAGAAAGCATAAAAACAATCTAGAGCACATAAATGGGGCTAAAAGCAACTTCCAAGTTGTGTCTCTCAAGTGGGCCATGGTAAAAAGATTGAGTGATGCATGGGAGTAAATTACAAAATGGTGTGTTTGCTGCATGAAATTTAAGTTGCAACAAGGCTGAGTCCTGAGCCTCAATGTGAGCAAGGAGCTGTATATGGTGGATTTAAGGTTTCTGTTTATAAGAACAAAAAGGAAACAGAGTCAAATACTGATTCTTAGTAGTAGCAGCATTTTCTTGAGAGGGCTCTGTTTGCTGGAGGCAAGCAGAGGCTTGGCTTTCTGATTCAGTCTTAGAAGCAAAACAGTTGTGAATCCTTTAAGAGGCCCTGCTGCCAAATACTTAAATAGAGTTCATGAGCAGCAGACAGTAGTGCTTTACTTGGTGGTTATATAAACCCTAAAATTCCTTAGTGGTAATTGTGGGTTCTACCAGTACCTCTGCTAAAAGCTGAATTCTATGAAGTTAGACTAGTAGCTGGGTGGATCCATCTATCCATCCTTGTCAAGCATTTAATCTTTAGCACTTTGGCAGATTAAAGGAAGGGTCAGAAACAAAAAGAAATAAAGTGAGCTGAATGCAGTTAACCACCCTAGTGAAGCCTTTAATCCTTAGCCTTGGCAGATTAAAGATGTGGTCAGAAACAGAAAAAGATAAAAAATAAGAGCTAAAGACAGATTAAACAAAATCTCTAAATGGTTTAGAGTTTGTTCAAAACTCTACATAGGCTTGAGAGAGAAAAGAAGAAAGATAAAGTACTTAAAAAAGAAAGTAAAAAGAAATAGTACTAAGCCATACAAAATTGAAAAATACATTTTTTTCATTTATGTCTGGATATTGTATGTTATTATCTTGTTTTTAAGTTTTTTGACTATAAATGAAGTAGTTAAAACTACTTTTAGCAGTTTAGTAGCTGCTAAAAGACATTTGAGTATAAATGTTCTTGGATTAATTCAATCTATATATTTTGTAATTAAGTTGACTTTAAAATTGCAATCAAAAGATATGCTACTTTAGAGAAGAGGTTTTCTTTTTCTTTCCATAGAAAATGAAAGACTGTGGATTTATTTCTGGTTAAAAAAATAAAGTTTGATGGCAGAAGACCTCCTGAAAAGTCTCCAATGAAAGCAGATGACCATGATGATTCAGGATTTCAGAGCACCTCTGTTGCAGGTTCCTCTGGGCTATGCATTCAAAACAACTTCAAGGAAACTAGCTGAGATTATTCATTTTTACAGACTACTTCACTAAAGGCTTGTCCATAATCCTAAATTTTTCTTTGAGTCCCCATGGAATTGTCAGCACCTCTAATCAGAAGGAAGTAGTCTAGAGAACTACGCTCACATTCCCCCCCCCAATGGATTATTGATGTTTGTGTTTGTTTACACTATTGGTTGTACATCATAATAGATGATGGAGAAAAAAAGATATTAGATTTGTGGTTCTTCTTGTTTTAAAAAGAAAAAAAAACACATTGCTTGATACCGTTGGGAGGTAGTAACAATATCATAAAGCAGAATTTACTATGAGACCTTCCAGTCATTGAAAGATATGATACTCCTAAGCAGCTATTTGTGAAGATGACTTTCTATGTTTTTACTTCCTGGCTATGGGGTGCAGTTTTACTTTATTATGTGCTGCTTACTATAATATACTTCTTTATAACTGGTCCAATAAGGAATGAATTATATCTCAGAAACTAGAAGTAAAAATCATTTTTTTTTCATTTCATCAGTTGATTTATCTTGGCTACTTATTTCAGTAATGGAAAGCTGTTTACATGCAAGATGAGTCATGCAATCAAAACTGATTTTCTAATCTAGATAGAATACCAGACATTAAATAGTGATTATCACATAATCAATAGACAAAGTAGAAAGTTTTGATAACTATTCACTTTGCAAGGGCCTTTAGATTACACTTGGATTTGAAGTACTAGAAGTCTTGAGAGACTGATTGATCTGCTCAATGTCACTCACTCCAGCTAAATGCAGGACCTGATAATTTTCTGCCTGGTTACCATTTAGTTACAGATAACTTACTGCTTTCCCTAAATCGAATATTCTAATAAAATTATGACACATATATATAAATATATATGTATATATACATACACACATCATATATCTGAGATAATTTAGGGAAAGGCTAGAACATCTGGATATATTCACTAACCATTTACTCATAGATAATTTATAACTTTTCCAGAATTGAATATCACAATGTAAACACAATATACATATATAATTTAATAATATAAATAAATATATTATACACACATTATATATCTGGGATAATTTAGGCAAAGCCTAGGAAGTTAGGATATATTCATTTCACAAGCTTAGTTTTTATAAATCGACAAATAAAACTTTTAACTGAAAATGTGTAATTAATATCAGAACTAAAGTGATTTTACCAATGCAGGAATTTTCTCATAAATGACAAAACATTTTAAATTTTATGTTTGACAATAATCAGCTATCTTTCTCATTTAATCATAATTGCTTTGGTTGCTATTTCTCACTAATGAGTCATTCTTAATAAATCTCTCTAGAGAAATCAGACATTAATGTTTTCACCAACTGTAGATAGGAATAGAAATTATTTATAATACTCATTGATAAATTTTGAAAATTTTATCACTGAATGCAGGCTTAAAGTTTGGTTGTGATTGTCATTTATCTCTTTTCACCAATAATAATCTGTTCTTGCATTAAATAAAACTAGATTCTAAAGCTTGATTTATTTAAAATCACTCAGTGGGGAAATTCATTTCCACATCCTAATCCTTTCCTTTTAATATTGTTACCTTGTTGCACATTGCACAAGAGAAAGAAAAAATACATAATACATGACTAATGCAGTATTTAGGAACATTTAATTAAATGGAAATAGATTTGTTATTTTCTTTTAGCATCTGAAAGATTTAAGCAATGTGAAATTCATGTAAAGTGTGAAATCAGTGACAGGTCCCAGAGAGGTCTTTCAGAAAATCCTGTTAGCAGCTATTGATGGGATACTTCAATGGAAGTTTAGAGTTTTTAGAATTCTGATATGGCTAAGCATTTCCAAGAGATTGAAGCCATAACTTACAGGTAGGATTCCATAGTGTTTTTCATAATTAAGTAAGAAATTACAACAGAAAAAAGAACAGAGATGCTATTTAAAAACACAAACCCATTAGTTTTTGGTTAGTTGTGATGAAATGATAGTTGCTGTGAGCAATTTCTTATTTATGAATCTTAGCAACCTTGCTCAAGCCTCAGATTTCTCCATGAAGGAATAATTGTCACCACTCACAAGCCAGTGAAGAATCAGAAACCACAAAGTAGCTTTGAATTTCAAGCTATTGGATTAGCTCTTCCTTTGATTGCCTGATTGTTTGACTTGCTCCTGAGTAGCATTCATTCATTTCTTTAAGAAGCTCATTGAGAAAAGATAGCCTTTTAGACGTCAAATATTCATCACAGAGAAAATCAAGATTGGAGGAGAGTATTTTCTGCAGAAAATGTGGTTTTTATCTGCTATTTCTAGTCAGTTTATTGCAATGATATCCTATTTTCACTCATTTTATTGTAATCTTCAGTTAAAAATCATGTAACAACTAGGAGTAATTTATCATGTAATTTTGGAAATTATGTTTGTTTCTTGTTGCTCCAAAGATTTGAAATAGATTAGAGAAAGAGAGGCAGAGAGGGCAGTAGGTTGAATCAATGGAGAGTTAAAATATCTGATGATTAGAGGTGACAACAAGGGAATAGGTTAATATTTTTATTCTTTAAAATCTATTTGTTATCTCCCAGTTTCATACATGCATATAAAGAATTTTAGTCGTTTTCATTGCCCATTCTCTTTTTCTTCCATAAAAGTTCTCCAACTTTTATATTTTTCTACATGTATTCTCCACTGCATTTAATTAGGACTCCTTCTGTGGACACAGTTGGGAGGTTATTTACTAGAACATGGATGGACAACCTATGATTATACCAGTAAGTGTATGGGCACCTGTGTTTGCAGATGTGTGTGCCTATGCCCATGTCAGAAGGGCAGAAGAGGGTGTTGAGTATTCATAATAGAAGAGCCTATTGCCACTAATGCTTCATTAAATCTTATTTTAATGCATTTTTAAAAAAATATGTTGCTATACTAAATAACTGATATATACAAATTGTTAATTAGAAGTTATGTCATTAAAAGCAAACATATAAACATCTTCATTTTCCTTCTCCCTTTATTTTTATTTACTATTCTCTCTTGATCAGACTAACATAAGATATAATCAATAAACTTTAAGAATACAATGCAGTATTATTAATTATATATTATCCTATATCATATATCTTATTTTAATAACATTTAAATATATATAATAATTTTAGATGTGTTTACTTTTTAGGCTTGACTTATACATTAGGTTTTGAAGTAACTTAAGTGACTTATGTGATGCCATTAGAGCTTTGCCATATTGTATAATTTTTTTGTGTAGTTTTCTTTTCATCAATTTAAAGTATTTTTAAATTGATGACCTTTTTCTTTGACGTGCTTTTCTAGCATTATTGAGTATCTTTCTATTTAACTTAACTATTTTCAACACTTCTCCTAAAGCAGGTATCATGGTGACAAATTCCTCAGAGTTTGGTTATTTTCAGTAGTTTTGCCATATATGTTGCCATCCTTATTTTGAAGTTTTTTTCATTGAATCTTCTACATATACAAAATGGTTTTCTTCATGATAACTGTGAGGGCTGGGAAGAGGCTACAACTAAGTGAAATGGATTAGTTGTGATTGCCTATTTTACCAGAAAAAGATATTTTACTCTTCTAGTTAACTATGCGTTAGATATGACTTGGATGCATCCCCTACAAGTTCATGTCCTGAAAAATGGTCTCGGAAAACCCAGCGTTGCAGTGTTAATATGGTGAAACTTTTAGAATCTAGGGACTAGTGAGAGTTGGTTAAGTCATTAGCTATGTCAGGATTAATTTTTCTCTCATGAGACTCTGACTACTGTGGTGACACACTGTGTATTTAATAAAAATAGTCTGGAATATCAGAGGACACAGCTACCCACAGAGCCCAGCATGAAGGTCAGGGAGTGGTGACCCACACCTTTAATCTCTCGGGAGGCAGAGATCCTCTGGATATCCACACCTTTAATCTGTTGGAGCCAGGCCACCTTTAATTTCAGCACTAGGATATTTGATTCAGAAATTGAGATCTCTTGGCTTGGCTGGAGAAAGAAATATAAGACAGGACAAGGCAGAAAGTTCTTTCCTTTTTCCTTCGTGCCCAGTCAGATTGAAGACTCATTGAGATAGGACCTATTCCCTTTGGTCTGAGGAGTTGGTTGGTTAAGGATTGGCTGTGGTTTGTTCCCTCTTTTTGATATTCCAGCATTTCCCCAATATCTGACTCTGGCTTTTATTATAATACTAAATAGAATATGTGTGAGACTATTTCCAAAATTCAAGTCACATGCCTGCTTCCTGTCTTATTTTGTGTTTATCTTCCAGGAATGTTCTTAACCTTGTGATGCTATCCATTGGCTGAGCAGATAGGGCAACATATTTTGAAATTTCAATCTCCAAAACTGTATCTTAATAAACATGCCTCTTAACAAAGTCTTCAGCTTCAGGTGCTTTATGGTTTATTTCCCATTTCAGATTTATTTTATATGCTAATATAAAAATATTTTTCACAAATATTACAAAAATCAGCAATGAAGTTATAAATGTCATTGGATATAGTACGTGAATGATAGAAATAGTGAGGAATGGTAAGCGTTAAGTGCATTCCATTTAAGGGTGGCAGCTATAATTCTGTGAAGCAGGAATATGAGTGCAGTTGATGCAAGTTTTAAAATTTCAAGGCAACTAGAAACAGTATTTTGTATGATAGCTTTTGATTTAAAAATACTGGCAACTGATACAACAATATTTTTAAAACATTGTGTGGGCCCAATAGAAACCATCTGTGGGTCAGTTTGGTTTCAAGTTTTTCTTAGGCATGCTGAGTGAGTAAGCCATAGCCATTTTGAGGGCATGAGTTAAGAACGCATCAGAAGAACTGGAAGCAAGCCATGCTAGTTCTAATCCCCAGTTGAGGTTTTTTGCTTCTCAGTTCATTCGTAAAGCCTTGGAACTCACTGAAACATGCATTTGTCCTTGTAAGAGACAAAAGAAAATATTTTTGGAAAGGGAAAAGAGGTCTTGGGGGAAAGTTCTAATTACTAATACTTCCAAATTGCTACTTGTTAAATACTTACAGTGTTCAGAGAATTATTCAGAACTCATTTGTTCCTTATGATAGATCAATGAAGTAAATATAATAATATGTGTTCATATCATCAATCTACAGATGCATGATAAGCCCCTATCAAATTTGTTTCCAGACATAGAGGTTACTAATCATGTGTGTGTGTGTGCGCGCGCACACACACACACACACACACACACAAATACATATGCACATGCACATACACACACACACACCTTAAGAGCTTATAAAAAGCTTTATTAGGTATATAATTATAATAAAGGTTTCTGAGAATAGCAGGGAATGCTTGCTAAGGTGGTATGAAAATAATTTGAAAGAATGGTGAAAGAAGCCAACAATACTGATAAAGGCACACTGGACTATCTGCATACTTGCTTCCTCTTAGCTAGTTTGTTTTTCTCTTACAATGTTAAACCTCACCATGTTGGGGATAATACAACCTTCAGTTCAACATTATTGTGGCTAATGTATAAGTAGAGGTCTCTGTAGTGACTATTTTATTTCTAACTGCACTCCCTTCTCTACTTGTAAGCCTGAACAGTGTGCCCAAAGAACTTTCCTCTTCAAGGATAGAATTAAGTGGATAACAAAGATAAGAATCCATTCGTTTCTTATTATCTACATGTAGTCTCACACTAAATAATGTCCAAGTTCCTAAATAACATATAGCTATCACTGAACCCTTTCTCTGTGCTTCTCTCTGTTGTTTTAACTTGACTCTGTTCAAGTGCATCTTGTCTTTCTGTTTAATCAACAAATACTGACTTTGCTTCATTGTGATTCTTCTGGAAATTTTCCACTGCACTAGACATCAGGGACTCAACTGCACTCAAGCACAAATCCCCTGAGGCTCTGAGGGAGACTCTTCAGGTTGCACTACTGTCAACACTGAGTTGCTTTTCCTGCTGCTGGTGACACTTTGAGAAATGATATAATATCTCTGTGCTAAATTCTCTTTCTATTCTTACCTCAGCTCTGAACAACTGACAATGGAGGAAGAAAGCATCAAGGGTATTTCTAAGGACTAGCTTTTTTAGTTAGTTGGTAGCAGGACAGAGAAACAAGTTAAAAGCTGGTGGCAGAGATTGGGTAACAATGGCAGTAGAAGAGAAGTTTCATGCTGGAAATGCTATGATGGAGGTCTGTTATAATCTTATAATTAACTTATATATACCTTATATATAATTAGCTCATAATTAATAATCTAATTATTAATTATATTAAATATCTAATATATTTTAATTAATAATGTGATTAATAATACATTATTAGCTTATAATATATGTAATATATACAATTAGCTTATAATTAGCTTATATATAATAAAGTTAAATATAGCTAAAAATTACATATAATTATATAAGATTCTGTTTAGCTAGGGCATCCTCCTCTACAAAAGATGACCAAGTACTGTTTCTACTAAGTATTCAGAGGAAACAAGAAAGCTCAGTAACTTAAGGCCATTAATTTCACTGAGAGAAAAATGATATGAATTTTTTCTTTTTTTTCCACATTCAATTATTTTAATTAAGCTTTTCAAAATACTTATCACATCTACATCTGGGAATTATTTAAAGCTTGAGTTTATGTATATATATATATATATATATTTCTTTAATTTGCTTTACTAACCCTATTTAATCTGAAATGTTTATACTGTGTCATCTTTTTTAAGTATTGATATTTTTGTTATGAATAAAGCCTCATTTTTTATCCATGTATCCACTTGTTCAAACTCCCTTCACCCTACCACCCCTCCCAGTCACTTTCTCTTCTCCCATCTCCTTATCTCCTCTCCAGCAAGGGCAGGAGATCCCAAGGTGGCTTAGTTCAGCATCCACTCAGGCAAATCTGCTTTCCTCACCCTAATATCAACACTGGGTCAGGTGATCTTCTGGAGGGAATGGGCTCCAATGTGCTGACCCAAGGTGTTTCAGATCCCAAGCTATTCTGTGGGTATTGTTTGCAGGTTGGTCATGTTTTGCTTTTTGTTTAAAGTCCACTAATGAGTGAGTACATGCCCTGTTTATCTTTCTGGGTTTGTGATACCTTGCTCCCTCACTCAGGAGGATATTCGCCAAACCCATCCATTTGCCTGCAAATTTTAGGATATCATTTTTTTCTTACTGCTGAGTAGTACTCCATTGTGTAGATGTACCACAGTTTGTTAACCCATTCTTCAGTTGAGTGGCATCTAGGTTGTTTCCAGGTTCTTGCTATTACGGATAATGCTGCTATGAACATAGTTCAGCTAATGCCTTTGTAGTGCCAATGTGCATCTTTAGGTTATATGCACAGTAGTGGTATTGCTGGATCCTTGGGGAGATTGATTCCCAAGTTTCTGAAAAACTGCCATACTGCATTCCAGAGGGGCTGAACAAGCTTACACTCCCACCAACAATGGAGGACTCTTACCCTTGCTCTTCATCCTCTTCAGCATAGGCTGTCATCTATGTCTTTTGTATTAGACAATCTGACAGGTTTAAGGTGGTAATTGAAACTTGTTTTGATTTGCATTTCTCTGATGGTTAAAAATGCGGATCACTTTTTCAAGTTCCTTTCAGACATTTGTAATTCTTCTGCTGAGAATTCTCTTTTTAGATCTGAACCCCATTTTTTGATTGGGTTATTCAAGGATTTGGGCTCCAGTTTCTTGAGTTCCTTATATATTTTAGAGATCAGTAATCTGTCACTTGTAGGGTTGATAAAAATCTTTTCTCATTCTGTAGGCTGTCGTTTTGTCCCATTGACTGTGTCCTTGGCTTTACAGAAGCTTCTCAGTTTCAGGAGGTCCCACTTATTGATTATTGTTCTTAGTGTTTGTGCTACTGGTGTTATATTTAGGAAGTAGTCACCTGTGCCAATTCATTGGAGGGTATTTTCCACTTTCTTTTCTATCAGGTTCAGTGTGGCTGGGTTTAGGTTGAGGTCTCTGATCCACTTGGATTTGCGTTTTGTGCAGGGTGACAGGCTTGGATCTATTTGCATTTTTCTACACACTTCCGCTCAGCTATGCCAACACCATTTGTTAAAGATACTAGCTTTTTTTCCATTGAATATTTTGGGCCTCTTTGTTGGAGATCAGGTGTTCATAGGTATTTGGGTTAATATTGGGATCTTCAATTTGATTCCATTGATCCACAAGTCTTTTTTTATGCCAGTATCAGGCTGGTTTAATTACTGTAGCTCTATAGTATAACTTGAATTTGGGGATGGTGATGCCTCCTGAGGTTCTTTTGTTGAGCAAAATTGTTTTGGCAATCCTGACTTTCCTGTTACTCCAAATGAAATTGAGCGTTGTTCTTTCAAGTTTTGTAAAATATTGTGTTGATATTTTGATGGGACAAGCATTGAATTTGTAGATTGCTTTTGGTAGAATTACCATTTTTACTATGTTGATCCTACCTCTCCAGGATCATCGGAGGTCTTTCCATTTTCTGATATTCTCTTCAATTTCATTTTTCAGTCATTTAAAGTTTTTGTCAAATAGATCTGTTACTTCTTTGGTTATAGTTACACTGAGATATTTAATGCTTTGCAGTTATTATAAAGGTAATCTTTCCATTATTTCTTTTTCAGACCATTTATCTTTAGTGTATAGGAGGGCTACTAATTTCTTTCAATTAATCTTGTATTTTGTCATGTTGCTGAAGGTGTTTATCAGCTGTAGAAGTTTTCTGGTAGATTTTTGTGGGTCACTTATGTATACAATGATATCATCTTCCAATAGAAATAGTTTTATTTCTTCTTTTCAAATTTGTATCTCCTTAATTTCTTTTTTTTCTCTTATTGCATTAACTAAAAATTTGAGAATTATATTGAATAAATAATGAGAGAAGGGACAATCTTCTTTTGTTCCTGATTTTAGTGGGATTGCTTTGAGTATTCGTCCATTTACTTTGATGTTGGTTGACTTCTTGTAAATTGCCTTTATTATATTTAGCTATCTTCTCTGTATTCTCAATCTCTCCAGGACTTTTATCATAAAGGAATGTTGGATTTTTTCAAAGGCTTTTTCAGTGTCTAAGGATGCAATCATTTTGTTTTTTCCTTCACTTTGTTTATATGATGGATGACATTTATGGTTTTTCGTATGTTGAATCATCCCTGAATTTCTGGGATGAAGCCTACTTGATCATGGTGGATGATATTTTTTATATGTTGTATACAGTTTGCCAGAATTTTTTGAGAATGATTTGAGGACTAAAAATTGAAATAGAAGCAATAAAAAAGGCCCAATGTCTACCAGACATTCAAAGAATTACTACCAATACTCCTCAAACTGTTTCATACAGTACAAACTGAAGGAATATTGCCAAACTTCTTTTTATGAGATATGAATTTTTATCACTTAGTTTTTTATTTTTTTATTATGAACAAGGTCATATTTTTAATCTGTGTATATACTTGTTCAAGCTCCCTTCCCACTCCCACCTCTTCCTGTCACTGTCTCTTCTCCATATCTCTTTATCTCCTCTCCAACAAGAGCAGGAGGTCCCAAGGTCCCAATATGGCTTTATTTTTAATCTCAGGAAAGACATCTAGATTGTAGACATAGTGGCGGTATATTCTACTGAGCAATAAATGCTCTATATGGTAGAGCTATATGATGTCTCACCAAATTGTAGTCTATTCTGAAACTTGGTTAATGTTTTCATTAATCTGCAATTATATGAAAACAAAGTTAAATACCGCAACTAGGGCTATATTTATATCCTTGATTTAAGTAATAGCTTCTTCCTCCCAGTAGTACAGATTTTTCTATCTTTATGTCAATTATAGGACACTTCATGTTCTTATAAGATTCTGTTTAGCTAGGTCATCCTCCTTTACAAAAGATGATCAAGTGCTGTTTCTACTAAGTATTCAGAGGAAACAAGAAAGCTCAGTAACTTAAGGCCATTAATTTTCCTGAAAGAAACAATGGTATGAATTATTCAGTGTATCAGAAGAGCCCATAAATTATTTGAGTATTGTTTAATTTAACTACATTTGAATCTAGAACTACTAAAGCAACACAGCCAATGAGCCTAATAGTGCATAAATTGGAGGTTTGTCTCTTACTATCTGGAAGGCTACTGAGCCATGCATTAAGTTCAAAATTACTCTTCTCCATACAATTTCATGTTCTTTCTATCCTTTTTAGAACAATCACATTTCAGGAACAAATAACAAGGACAACTTAACCAAACCTTAGGACTCAAGTGACAGAGTGGGTGTGGTACACATTTGTAATCCCAGCACTTGTAGAGTTATGGTAAAAGTGGGTGTGCTAGTAAAAGTTACAAGTCAACTACACATAGAGAGTGCTGAGCCTGCTAGCCCCTGTCTCAAAGAAAACAACAAAATTCAAATAGCAATGACAACACAGTTTTTATTTCATTTTACTTCATTGCTAACTTTCTTCACTTTTGCATATTAATTAGAAGCATATTAATTAACACAATATAAAGATGTGCTACATTTATTATTCATAGTTATATTCTTTAAAACAAAACAAAACAAAATATATCTTTCAGTGGAATCTACAAAAGTGTCCTGTTCAAGATTTAAGGTTTTTCTATAACTGAACAGACATCTTCAAAATTTTAGTAAGAGCTCCAGAACATTTTAATTCTGCATTTGGACACAGAGATTGTATACCTAATTCTATTATGTGGCAAAGTTTGATTTCCTATTCCCAACCTTAGCCATAGATCATCTTTTAAAATTATTAATGTCAAAATGCCTGTGGAAGTGACTTGAAATGTTTTATATACATATATATATATACATACACACACAAATATATATATGTTTTTGTGAGACAGGGTTTCTCTGTGTAGCTTTGGATGTCCAGAAACTTATTCTATAGGCATGGCTTGCCTTGAATTCACAGAGATCCACCTGTCTCTGTCTCCCTGAGGGAGTGTACTCTACCACCACCCACCATATTTTAACAAAATTTTTAAAGATTGAAATTTTGCTGTTGGTAGGGTCGTAAATAGACAACTGGATATTTGCTGCATTTTTTAGTTGAGCTTTGGGCTATTATACTTTTACAAATTCTGAAGTAAAGGAATAGTTTTAAATATGAAGCTGGGATTTTTGCTAGAAAGTCTATGGCTTTTGTGGATATCATTGTCAGTAATGTGTGCATAAATATATATGTTATATACACATGTATACACATATATAATACATATATGCATATATCTCATATATTACATACATATACTTCTATGAGGTGTATATAATTTTAGGTTAATATTAAACAATATTATTCCCTGATTTATATTAAACATTCTTTGTATTATTTCTCTCTCTCTTTCTCTCTCTCTCTCTCTCTCTCTCTCTCTCTCTCTCTTTCTCTCTTTCTCTCTTTCCTTTGATTCCCAGATCTATCCTCAATTAGAGAGCCCACTTTTTCATTTTCTTCTTCATATCATTATATTCTGTTTTTCCCTTTCCCAATGCCCTGCCATGGGCCCCTTTTACTTTTCTGGTTTCTGAGGTTCTGAAGTTACTCCAGATTATATATTTATATGAAGTGAGATGTCATTCCGATGCTGTGAGTATGTGTTGCTTTCATTGTTTTATAAACAGGCTATTTTGGTCTATGGTAAGAGAGCTTATAGCCAATTGAGAAATTGAGAGAGAGAGAAAGAGAGAGAGAGAGAGAGAGAGAGAGAGAGAGAGAGAGAGAGAGAGAGAGAGAGAGAGAGAGGAGAGACTGTCTGGGTCTAGGTTATGTCACTCAATATATCATCTTTTCTAATTTCATTGCTTTACTTACAATTTACATAATTTCATTTTCCTTAAATATTCTGTTGTGCATATACATCACATATCTTACTATCCACTCATTCTTTGAAGGATATTTAGGTTGTTCAAATTTTCTAACTATTGCCAATAGAGTGGCAATGAACATGGATAAGCAAGTGTCTATGAATTAGGATGTTATGTCTTTGAGCATATGCCAAGAACAGTATAGCTGGGTCATAGTGTAGATTCTTTTGTAGTCTTTGGAGAATTCTGTATACTAATTTCCCAAATGTCCCTGCTAGCTTGAAAATCTACCAGTAGTAAATGGGGGTTGGTCAATTCTCACCAGAATTTGTTGAAAAATGAATTATAATTATTTATGCCTTTTCCCAGGAATGCTGCTTCTAATTTTCCCTAGGGCAGTCTTGAACATACTATCTCCCCCCTTATTTTTATGGCGATATCCTTATCTACTTGAAGGTCATTCTTACATCTTGAAGGTCGTGACATACATAAACAATCCAGAAGTCTCTGTACGAGATTATGAGACACTCTTGAAACATCTGTCTCTGTACTTACATAAAAATAAGATATTCAAAACAAATTAAACTCAAAAAGGTCAACAAGATTAGTGGGCTAGCAGAGCTGGCTGTAGTTAAGATTGCAAGACTCTTCCCACCATTTATTCAGACAATCAAAAGGTACATATATCAACAAAATTAGATTAGCTGAAGTTACCTCAGCCATGTACAAAGACTTATATTGATGAGAAAAGTATGGAGTTGAAAGGAGATAAAAAAAATGAGGTGTCAGGCTCTCCCTTTCTTAGAAAAGTAACTTTATGCAGAGCTATTGTGTTGTCATATAACCAAGAAAAAAAACCAGAATGCCAGGATTAGACCTATATAAAATTCTATAAAAATATGAAACATAAATATTTTATTATGCCAGAATTTGAATAATAACTGCAGAATCTTTGGCCTGAGGATTTTTCTTGGCCACAGTGACCATTAGGTGTTGATAATATACTGTTTGAGACATGGCAATATGCCTAGGCCAGCTTGAAGATTTTTGTAGTCACAACAGCCACTACCTTAAGAACAGGCTTTCATATGCCTATAGATTCTTAAATTTGGGTTATGGAGTTAATGAGTGAAAATAATAACTTTATCAATGTTGTCGAAACTTGAGGCAAAATTACTAAAAATGATAACTCTGTTCTGTCATAGTTTATTAATGATGACTAAAAGGTGAGCAAGAGGAAGTGAAACATGTCTAAAGCTAAACATGATATGATCTATGTATTGGAACAACATGAATTTATCCCTGCTTACTAAATTCTGAATAAATAAAGAAGCACCCTAGCTGTTAATCAGTTAGACTGCAAGATTTTCTCAACCAATGTACCTTGCTCACTCTTTCTCTTTCCAACTCCTTACATTCTCTGCTGGAACTGTTCTACAATTGGGGATGGGCCTTTGCAGGAAAGGGCTTATTTTGCTCACAGTTCCATGTAACAGTTCATTAAAAAAAGCAGAGAGCAGGAACTCATTCAAGGAAGAAACCTGTTGACAGGAGCTGATCCAGAGGCTACAGATGGGTGCTTACTACTGACTTGCTTCTTCTGGCTTGCTCTACCTGAATTCTTTTCTTTTCCTTTTTTTTATTTATTATGAATAAAGTCTCATTTTTTTATCCATGTATCCCCTTGTTCAAACTCACTTCCTTCTCCTGCCCATCCCAGTCACTCTTTCTTCTCCCCATCTCCTTATCTCCTCCCCAGTATCTACCTAAATTCTTAAAGAACCCAAAACTACCAGCCCAGGATGGCACCACCCAAAGTTGAATAGATGATCTTCCATCAAATACTAACAAACTGTATTACAGGCTTGCCTACTGTCCAATTTTATGGGATTATTTTCTTAATTGTGGCTCTCTCCCCTTAGATGACTTAGTTTGTCAAGTTGACATGTTCTGTACTGTCTCTCTATCTTTCTTTCTTTAGGGTTATGGTTGGTGATTTATTTTCTTTGAGCCTTTATGAATGGGACTATTTCCATGATCTCTTTCTCTATAGGTTTGTTATTGGTTTAGAAAAAAACTATTGATTTTATAACTTGCTTCTGTATCCACCTACATGATGGAAATTGTAGGTTGTTTCTAGAAGTTTTCTAGTAATTTTTAAAGAAAGATTCTGTGTATAATATATTATCTTCAAATAGGGATAATTCGACTTCTTTTCCTATTTGTAGCTCTTTAGTTCTCCTTTCATGCCTTGTTGTTCCAACTAGAACCTCAAGAACTATTGTTAGGAAAATAAGTGAAACTATCTTGTGTAACTTCAAAATGTGTGTGTGTGTGTGTGTGTGTGTGTGTGTGTGTGTGTGTGTGTGTGCATGTGATTTGGAATAATTCAATGCCTATGAAATAGGAACTTACTGTAAGGCAGCACTGATGAGTGCTAGGTCTCAGAAATAAAAAGCTCTAATGGACTGGTCACAAGCAGGCTACTGTGCAGCTCATGTATAAGCCCACGATATGCCTTGATATACTAAGGAACTAACCCCAAGTTGGCCTTGATATAATAATGAGTGAAGCCCAAGATCTGAGCCCTGATAACTCAAGACTGTTGCCCAAAGAATTGATACAAACACTTGAACTTTGGAAGTGGTCTATAGGAGCATGTTGCCTTGCTCCCAAAGACACAATTTCTCTAGCATCTGCTTTAGTACCCCTCAGGGGAAAGATTTGAGATTGGCCACTGTGTGCAGCTCTGGTGTCATGATATATTGTATATTTAATAAAAATCATCGGTAGTATCAGAGGACAGAGCCACCCACAGAGCAAAGCCATGAAGGTCAGTGAGTGGTAAACCAAGCCTTTAATTTCAGCATTTGAGAGAGGCAGAAATTTCTCTGGATCTTTGTGAATTTAAGGCCCAACAGAAGAATACATTGGTAGCACACACTTTTAGTCCTAGCTTTAGGAATGTTGAACCAGGATGTACAATAGCTGGGAAGAGGTTGAGAAGGGAGGAATTAAGCTTCCCATGACATTTCCCTTGTTGGCTGAGGATAAAGAGACTGGAGTTTGTGGAGACAGGCTGAGGAATTGTCTGGGTGGTAAGTGGCTATGGTTTGTTTCTCTTATCTCTCTGATAGTTCTGGTATCAGATATTTCCCCAATTATCTGGCTCTGGTTTTTATTCTAACACCAAAAAGAATTTGTACAGTATTCTGGCTTCAATGTCTGTTGGACTTCTGGCATGGTTGCTGCATTTATTCATACATGCCCACTGTCTGTGCTAAGTACTGGCTGAATCTTTCAAAGACTTCCTGGACCTCTATCAGTAACATCCTCCAAGCTGGCCACAGCTGAAGGACTTCACATTGGACATGGATTGAGCCTGCATGCTTCAGAACTGGGGATGATTCTCTGGAGAAATTTTGTAGTAGCATTTTCTGTTCAATCAACTGTTTCCAGCTTGGTAGGATGTTTAGTTTTCTATTAGCATCATATTATAAGAAATGTTTGTGTGAATAAACTGAATATTTTTAAAAATCAAATATTGTGTGGACATTCTAGTTGCTGATTGCCTTGCAGTGCACATGCCATGCTTTCCACATATACATTAAAAAAGAATGCAGACAGTTGACAATCCTGATTTTAATGAGACTGCTTTGAGTTTTTCTCAATTTAAGACAAAGTTTTCTGTGGGTTTCTCATATGTTACTCCTACATTCTCTAAGACTTTTTTCCTATTGAAAAACGCATGTTTGATTTTGTTAAAGACTTTTTCTTCACCTACTGAGATGATCATGTGATTTTTTTCTATCTGTAAGTCATTTTGTATGTTTCATTACATTATTGACTCATGTATCTTGAACCATCCATGTGTCTGTTGTAAAGTCACTTAGATCATGGTAAAGTAATCTTCTTGGTATGTGTTTGTATTTGGTTCGCTAATACTTTATTACACATATTTATGTCTACATTTATCAGGGATATTAGCCTATAGTATGTGGTCTCCATATAAGAGTAGCACTGAATTCATGAAAGTTGTTTAGAAGAGTTATTTCTGCTTGTGTTTTTTAAAGTTATTTAATTTAGTTATTTATTTAATATTGATCAAAAGTCTGATAGAATTTTACAGTGATCCTTCTGGGTTTTGGATACAGCCACATTAGTTTTATTAAAGTTTAAGTATCTCTTATTTGTTATGTGTCTTTCATGGGGAAAAATATTATCTTCAAAAAATGATGCTAGTAAACCTAGACTTCAACATGTGAAAAAGGAAGGCTAGATTCTTATGTCTCACCTATGCAACACTCAATTTTAAAAGAATCAAAAACTTCAAATAGAGGATCTAATACTCTGAAACTGTTAGATGATCAAAGTAAAAAGCATACTTCAAATTATAGGCATGGATAAGGACTTTCCAAATAGAATTCTAGTAATGTAGAAAATGAGTCCAACAATTGGCAAAAAGGGATCTCATGAAACTAACAACCTTTTATGCAGCAATTGAAATGTCAATACAGTGAATTCGAGAAAATCTCCACCAGCTATGCATTTGACAGAGGATTAATGTCTAAAATAAACTAATAAATATATATCTTAAAACATTAGCAATTCATCTATATACTACTTACCTGTGGCCATTATTGCTTTATTTGTAGGAAGATTCACACTTAAGAATTATGGAGCAAGTGTAAACATATCTTGATAAGTCACATTAAAGTGCTGCTTCTCAGAGTTTGTGGATCATAGCCTAGTTATCTTTTGCTTTATTATAGAGAGCTGTGTGCAGCCCCTCCCTAAAGATGGCGCTGGCTTCCACCCTCCGCCTTCCTGATGGTGAGTGCTCTCAGTGATAAACAACTCCATATTTGGCTAAGGCTAAGAATCTGGCTTGCTTCCGCATACCTGGGCCTATCAGTAATGCCCAGGTATCATGCCTTACTAGGGTTGGCTGCCCAGAGGCTATTTAGGCCATGAGCCAGTTTCCCCAGGGTCATCAGAAGTCAGAAATCAAGGTTCCTGAATAAACTACTGAAAGAAGAGCCTGGTGTTGAGTCTTCCTTGCTGGGCGAGGCGGTCGTGACAAGTGGTATCCCGTGCAGACTCTACTCTCAATGAAGGCTCAGAACTTTCTGCAGTCAGGGCAGTGCACTGGTAAGTTCCTAGATAAGGTGGGAATCCATGGTAAAAAGTGGGTGGAAAAGTTTCTAGGTAAGGTGGGAATCCGCGTTAAAAGCAGGTAAAGATTTTGTTCTCCTCTGTAGATAAAGAGAGAGCAGGGCAAAAGGCTTGCCAGCAGGTGAAATGAAAGCAAAAGCAAAAAGATTACATAAGAGGTTGCTAGATTAGTTATGGGTGTTTCTCCGTCACACCTATTTTTTTTTTTTTTTTTGGCTCTTAAGGAGCTGCTTCATTCAAAGAATTTAAAATTAGAAGAGAGTATCTTAGAGAGATTCTTAGAGGAATGTGATATCATTGCCCCATGGTTTGCTGTCTCTGGGAGCCTCACGATATCTTCATGGGAAAAACTAGGAAGGGACTTGGATTTTGCCTTCAAGCAAGGGACTCTCAAGGGTGGGGTGAGGCCAATCTGGAAATTAATAAGAGGCTGTCTTGAGGATCAGCGCTGCAGTGAGGCAGTAGAGAATGGCCAGGCCACCTTAGAAATGTTACAGGAGGAGAGATCAGAAAAGGCAAGCAGTGAAAAGGGACAGAGTAAAAAGGGAGAGTTATACCCCAACCTTGCTGATATAGAAACTCCTGAGTCTACAGACTCGGTGGAAGAGCTGCTGTCGCTCATAGAACAGATGAAAAGGACAAGGATAAGAAAAAAGAAAAAAAGGAAGGAAAAGGAGAATCCAGATAGAGGAGAATGCTGTGCATCCCCAGCATGTCAAGCCGTGCCTTTGGCTCCCCCTCCCTATGTGGAAGGTGGGGGTGGCAGTCCAGGGCCCTCTTTCAGTCCGGGGGCATGGAAGGCAGTCAGAACAGAGTTACAATTAGCTTATCCAGTGTTTCAAGATCCACAAGGAAATCAATACGAGGAGCCCTTAGATTTCAAGGTAATAAAATCTCTGGCTGAGTCAGTACGGACTTATGGGATCATGGCCTCATTCACTGTTGCCCAGGTGGAAGCCTTGAACAGGCACTTCATGACACCTGGTGATTGGAGTGGGCTTGTGCGAGCATGCTTGAGCCCAGGACAGTATCTAGACGGGAAGGCCTTTCTGATTGAGTTTGCCAGTGAAGAGGCGGCAGCTAATCAGGCTGCTGGAAATCCTGCTTGGGATAGAGACATGCTGCTTGGCCAGGGTCGATTTGCTAATCAACAGACAGGCTACCCAGTTCAAGTTTATGAACAGATTAATAAAATTGGCATTAAGGCATGGAAGGCCTTACCAAATAAGAGCAAGGTGAGTGGTAACCTCACTAAGATTTTGCAGGGTCCCATGGAGCCATTCTCAGACTTTGTCGCTCACATGGTTGAGGCCTGCAGGCAGAATTTTTGGGGACCCAGATGCAGCAATGCCTCTGATTAAGCAGTTTGTTTATGAGTAGGGTACCAAGGAATGCAGGTCCGCCATAACCCCATATAAGAATAGAGGACTGGAGGCATGGATGAAGGTTTGCAGAGAGCTAGTGGGGACATTTACCAATGCTGGTCTGACAGCGGCTGTAGTCCAGTTGACTCAGAATAAAAGGGGAAGTTTGAGTGCTTGCTTCAAGTGTGGTAAGATGGGGATTCTGAATCGACACTGCCCTGAGAGAGGAAGTATGGCAGAAACAGGAAAGGGACAATGCCCTGCGCAGCCCGGGGTGTGTCCTAAGTGTAAAAAGGGAAAACACTGGGCAAATGAATGCCGATCGGTAAAAGACATAAATGGTCAGCCTTTTACTCAGGCTCATACAGGAGCTCATTCAAAAAATGGGCAACGGGACCCTCGCCCTCAGGGCTTGCAAATATATGGGGTAGTCAAGAGCCAAGACAAGGAATGGTGTCAGGAGCAGTGGCCAACCCTCTGACACCCCAAGGACTGTGGAGACCCACTTCGGGCTCGGCAGGATTGGACCTCCATGCCACCACCAGACTCGTACTAACTCTCCAAATGGGGGTCCAGCTGGTAGACACAGATTTTCAGGTACCCCTTGAGCTCAGCACATTGGGCCTGTTGATAGGGAGGTCCTCTACAACCCTGCGAGGTCTCAAAGTACATCTAGGGGTAGTTGACCCAGATTATACTAGAATTGTAAAAATTATGGTTGAGTCTCCAAAAGGAATCTCAGCCATTTCCTCGGGCAATAGGATTGCCCAGTTGTTGATTCTGCCTAGTTTACATGGTTGCTTTGCGGCATAGTCAAAAGAAAGAGGAGATGGAGGTTTTGAGTTCATAGGAACAGATTTAACATTTCTGTCTCTAGATTTGGATCAGAGGCCAGTGTTAGAACTCATCATTGATAATAAAAAGATTCTAGGCCTGTTAGACACAGGGGTGGATAAGAGCATCATTGTCAAGAAGGATTGGCCGTCGGGATGTCCCATACAGATGTCCTCCCAGATATTACAAGGCCTGGGATATGCCAAATCCTCAGACATAAGTGCACGGCAGTTACAATGGAAGGATGAGGAAGGACATTCTGGTATTATGCAGTCCTATGTGCTGGAATTTCTGGTTTCGTTATGGGGCAGAGACCTTTTAAAAGATATGGGTTTCAGGTTAAGTAATGATAACTCCCTCACATCATTCAAGATGATGAATAGCATGGGTTACCACCCAAGCTATGGATTAGGGAAATTTCTGCAGGGGAGAAAATATCCTATTGAGGCACAACAGATGAACCACAGGCAGGGCCTGGGTTTTTCCTAGGGGCCACTGAGGAGGGTATTCCCGTATCTTGGAAAACAGAGGAGCCCATATGAGTTCCTCAGTGGCCACTTTCCTCTGAAAAATTGACTGCTGCCAGAACATTGGTAGAGGAGAAACTTTCTTTGGGACACATTAAGCCTTCAGTGTCCCCGTGGAATACACCTATTTTTGTGATAAAGAAGAAGTCTGGCAAATGGCATCTCTTGTATGATTTGTGAGCCATTAATGATCAAATGCAAATCATGGGTTTTGTACAGTGTGGCTTATCCTTACTTTCCTCCTTGCCAGCCTCATGGCCTGTCATTGCTATTGACATTAAAGATTGCTTCTTCTCAATTCTGCTATGTGCTCGAGATAGCAAGAGGTTTGCCTTTACCGCCCCTTCCTGCAATCATGAGGAACCCGATAAGAGATATGAATGGGTGGTCTTGCCCCAAGGCATGATCAATAGTCCCACTATGTGTCAGCTTTATGTGGATGAGACTATTGCTCCACTTAGGCAGAAATATCCTACCCTGGGATGCATACATTATATGGATGATATCTTGCTAGCAGCTAAAGGAAAGCAAATGCTGGAACGAGCATATATGGATTTGGTTAATATGCTTAAAAGAAGAGGGCTGCTAATAGCCCCTGAAAAGGTACAAAAGGACCAAACTGTTAATTATTTAGGGGCAAAAATTAATGAGAGGTGTGTTATTCCACAAAAGGTGGAATTAAGAAAAGATAATTTAAGAACTCTAAATGGTTTTCAAAAATTGTTAGGAGATATAAATTGGATTAGGTGTTATTTAAAGCTACCAAATTATGAGTTAAGGCTCTTTTATAATATTTTAAATGGGGATTGCACCTTGGATTCTCTGAGACAATTGACTGAAGAGGCAAGGGAGGCTTTACAAAAGGTGGAAGAAAGACTTGTTGTAGTAAGTTTTTCCT